>ML295204.1:0-78651 GCA_005239495.1 Nicotiana undulata
TTCAGGTCATGACCTTAACGGTCCAGGCTTAGTATTTCAGATGTTGTGTTTCCCGATCTGTTGGGTCCCCAGTTTAGTTAGCTAGTATGTTTAGTGGCTAACTCGATCGAATACAGTATCGAGTTCCAGTCGTGCCTCCCCTAGTTTGGGGGCGTGACAGTAGACACTTATGTGGGTTGTGTATATATATTTTGGGTAGTTGTTGGATTTAATCGTAATCGTGATTCCGTATCGTGAATACTGTAATTAGCATGTATGTTTTGGAAGATCTAATGTTCGTAACGGTGAAAAAGGAAAATGGACTTAATGTTATGAATATATGCTTTTGATTTATCTCTTGTTAACTAATGTAAATAATGTATGCTATAAACACGGGGAGGAACGAGTCGGGTAGGATAGGCTAAACATGCTTGCTTGACCGGGTCACTCGATTAGGCGCCGGTCCCATCCCACGGTTTTGGGGCGTGACACTACCCTGGGATTCGTCGAGCCCTGGATGTTCTGACAGTCCAGTTCTTTAGGGATGAACCTTTGCTCACGGCTTGAATGGAAGGGCCTTCCTCCTCCACTTCCTCAGCAATGACGCAATAGTCCATGTTATCATCTTCTAAGAATAAGTTCTTCAAGGCTGCCAGTGCTTCTTCTTCTTCTGACCCCCATATGATATCGGCCTGCTGAAAGGTATGCTCCAGATGCGGTATCGGTTGTTCCAATGGGTAATAAGGACCGCGCCATGGTGGCGACCAGTTCTTGTACTCTTGCCATGTATACTTGTATCCCAGACCAAAAGTGGTGACATGGAGCTTCAACTGTATTGGCTTGGAAATCCCCTAAAGATTCTTACCGAGTCCTTTGCCAGGCTCGTACCCACTCCAGTTCAGTATGCTTGCGATCTTACTATCCCACCACTTGTCTTTGTCTATTGCATTGACTCGTTCAATGTGGTGGTAGGTTTCTCCACCCAGCCTTCTTCTACCTTCAACCACCGGGATGGTTTGGCGACTATAGATAGGGTTGCTTCCATCTCCATGAATGATCACTTCCTGGGGGTTCCATTCAAATTTTACTACTTGATGCAGTGTCGATGCCACGGCCCCAGCGGCATGTATCCATGACCGTCCTAATAACAGGTTGTAGGACGCTGATATGTATATTACCTGAAAATCAACCTCGAACCACGTAGGTCCCATTTGCAAAGAAAGGCTGATCTCACCGATGGTGGACCTCTGAGAACCATCGAAAGCTTTCACATTCATCAACCCTTCTTTTATCATGTACAGCCCCTTGCCCAATTTCTTGAGCGTTGTCAATGGACAGATGTTGAGGCTGGGTCCCCCGTCAACCAGAATCCTGGTGATGAAGTAATCAACACATTGCACGGTGATGTGCAGTGCTTTGTTATGACTTAACCCTTCAGGTGGCAGCTCGTCCTCGTGGAAAAAAATCTTATGACTTTCTAATACCTGACCTTCCATATTGGCCATTTACCCGCAGGTTATGTTATTTGGCACATATGCTTCGTTCGGCACTTTCATCAAAGCATTTATGTGCGTCTCTGAATTCTGCAGTAATGACAGAATGGATATCTGGGCTGGGGTTTTGTTCAACTGATCAATGACCGAGTATTCTTTTGCCAGCACCTTCCTCCAAAGATCATCTCGGCCTTTCTCAATGATGGGTGGCCTGTTGGAAGCCTGCTTGCTGGATTTTATCAAGTGTTCAGGTGGATAGACCTTGTCGGTCCTTGTCATTCCCTGTACGGCGGTAGCTTCTTCTATCTTGATTTTGTCTTTCATTCTTTCCTCAGCTACATAATCCCATGGTACAACGTTGGTGAAAAAGGGTGGCGTGGTTGACACCGCCACTGTGATTGGTGCAGCTACCTTCACTTTGAATGGTCCAGGTTTCTTAGTAGGCGGCATAACTTCAACCTCGAACGACACAGGTGCGTTTGCAGGCGGTGCCGCTTCAAACTCAAGTGGGACTGACGTCGTTACCTCAACATCTCTAGATTGCTGAATCTGGACTATTATGGGATTAAGAGTGACTGCTGGCTTCTTTGGGTCATCACCTTCTATGATCAACCTGATTGACCCCTCTGGGTCCCAATATTCTTATATCTCGATCATATTGATGTCTCCACCCTTATGGTCTGGGAGCGGATTATTGCGGACGTTTGGAGTAGATTCCTTTGCCAGAATGACCTTATTATCAATCAGAGCTTGTATCTTATCTTTCACTGAGCGGCATTCATCAATTGTGTGTCCCTTCATGCCGGAATGGTATGCACAGGTCTTATTTGGATTAACCCAATGAGAGGGATTGTAAGGGGTTACAGCAGGGATAGGAGTGATGTAACCAGTAGCTTTCAACCTTTCATATAGCTGGTCAATAGGCTCAGCGATGGCAGTGTATTGCTTTGGAGGCCTGCGATCAAAGTTGGGTCGAGGTCTCGGGAAATTTCGGCGAGCAGGAGGAGATTGGAAGTGAGATGGTTGAGAGTTATAGGTATGGTAAACAGGAGCTGGTTGGGAATATCTGGGAGATTGTGGCTGATAAGTAGGTGGGGGAGATGACTGATATGTTGGGGGAGGTGCTGACTGGTATGTGGGTGAGGGTGCTTGGTATGTTGGTGTTGGTTGATATCTGAATGGGGGTGTTTGGTAGGTTTGGTATTTCAGCGGGGATTTAGTCCTCTGTGCAACCATTACGGCTCCCACATCTCTTTTCTTGGAAACATCGCCAGATTGCAGGGCCTTGTTTGTAGCCTGCAATGCTTCAAAATTGGTAACCATTAGCCGCTCATAATACTATGGGTCTGGTGCTCGGACAAAGAATTTCTTCATTTGTTCTTCTTCTAAAGCAGGCCTGACCTTAGCTGCTTCAGATCTCCAGCGAGTAGCATACTCGCGAAAAGTTTCTGTGGGCTTCTTCTTAAAATTCTGAATGTAGAACACGTTTGGCGCATTCTCTGTATTGAACCTGAACCGGTCCATGAAGTCTGACGCCGTGTTCACCCAGCTTGACCACTTTTTAGGGTCTGGGCTGATGTACCAAGACAGAGCATCCCCTGTTAGGATCCACATGAACAGCTTCATGTGAATCTTCTCGTCGTTTCCCACTCCCACCAATTTATCACAGTAGGTCCTCAGATGGACCCTCGGATCACCTGTACCGTCGAACATCGCGAACTTAGGAGGTTTGTACCCCTCGGGAAGTTCTACATCGGGTTGTATGCATAGGTCTTCGTAGTTCAACCCTTGAACTCCATTGCTTCCCTCAACACCTTGCACTCGGCTAGTCAGCTTCTTAATTTCTTCAGCCAAATTCTTGATAAGCAAATCCTTCTCACTGGATTCAGGTATGTATGAAATGGGTTGAGTGGAGTACGGCAGAGTCTCCACGTATGTAGGGTTGTTGTGGTGGACAGGTGCCTGGGTGTAAAGGTGGTCGTTTGTGGAGTTTTGTGGTTCAGGGACGGGTAGTGGAGTATTTCTTGGATTGTGGCAAGCATTGTATTGTGGTGGAAGAGTTTGATTCTTTGGTGGAGTGGTGTGATGATGGGTTGTGGGATGATTCTGTTTGTTTGGGGTATTTTGAGGAGGTATGGGATTTTGGGTGTTGGGATGGTTGACATCTGGGACACTGAGTGTGAAGGATAAGTTTGCCAAATTCATGACCTATTCCAATTCTCCTTGGAGCTTCAACAACCTCTGCTTGAGTTGTGACATAGCCTCATTCTGAACTTGAATACCCTGACTGTCATCAGCCTCTGTTCGTTCAACTGTATTCTCTTTCCTGATATTGCTCAAATCTTCCATTTTCCCTTTTCCTTTGCCTTTGCTTTTGCCTTTGGGAGGACTAGGAGGAGGAGATGGTGGAGGGCCCTTGGATCTTGTGTTGTATGATGATGATGCCAGAGTGCACGAACCAACCTTTGGGGAGGGGAATAATAAAAAGGAAAGAAAACAAAACAAAAACAAAAGGTAGCCAAGTCAGTAAGGATTATGAAAAAGTATTGCAGTATTTAAACACATAGTGCGGGAATATAAAACGTGTCCTAACTTGGGACCCTCGCTGTGCCCGAGGTAGGCGTAGCAACAAATTAATTTGGAGAACTTGGATGCGAATGCCTCATCTCATTAATGTAAAAATAGACGAACCCAAAACGACACTAAAATAAAAATCAAGAAACAAAATCACTAATGGCCATTGGCCTTATTATATTGATAAAACGAAAAAGGAAATCCTATCCTACTTGGTCCTAGAAGGACCTTCCCCAGATTCGGCATCTTTGATTCCATCAAACATATTCCCCATATGATCTTGCAATGCCACATATATTGGGCTTGGCACTTGTAGGGTATATCATCATCTTGGAAGTCAGCTTGGAAATGGCTCATCTTGTTAACCCTTTGTACAATTTGCTTTCTGCCTGCTTGTCTCATAACCCGGAGAGTAACGTAAGGATATATTCCTCTCAGCCCAATTAGCACCAAGTGTGGTGCATCCCTAGACCTGACGATGAATTCATCCGTTGGAAACCACTCGAACATCCATTGTACCTGCTCCTCAGTCATATTATCAAAGAACTCTACCCATTCCTTGGCAGTCTGGGGATGAGCAAATCTATCGGGAATGTATGTCATTCGCTTGGGGTGGTGGAAAGCGATATGGTCGTTCCATGCCCTTCGTGGAAGTTCCTGCTGGTACTGACCCTTTTGGATATGTTCTAAGAGCCACAGTTGTAGTAACAAGTTGCAACCCTCGAAGTGTTTAGCTCCTCTTAGACAACGTTCTAGAGCTCGGTAAATGTCTGCTATGATCATTGGGACAATGCTAAAGGCTTTCCCGTCAATTCCCTCCATCAAAGTCTTGGTTACCATAGCTAACCTAGTGTGAATCCTTTCCTTCTTTTTTGGAAACACTATTAACCCCAAGAAGCAAGTAATGAAGACAAATACCCTATGGTGAATATGTCCCAAAGATGTAATGGCAAATTCGTCATGGTAGGTACGGCATGATTTGTTGTGGCCGTACCTTTCATATAAGTACTCAAAAGGGATGTATGACTTCATCAGACATTCTAAGGCACCAATAGTCCAGAGATTTCCCAGACTAACCCCTCTAGTCCTCCTATTTCCTCTAGCAACGATGTAATTTCAATGTCCCCAAAATGAAAGACGACTCTTTCATTATCCCAGAATAAGGTGGAAGCCTCGATCAACATGTTGTTGGTTTGGATGTCTAGGAGAGACGGTAAGTTACCCAAGTATTTCTTGACAATTTTCTTATCACTGGAGTGAAGATCCTCCCACCAGTTCAAGAGCTTTGGGTGAATATTGTTGACCATGCCGAATCTGGGGACTTCGTGCCTCATATTTCTGCAAGACAAACATAGTTAGGCCCTTACCCCCACCATATTCGACTATTTACATGTTACGATTAGCATACAAGCATTTAGTTCTCCAAATAAATGCACAAAACGTGATGGTGCCTGTTGGGATCATGAAATCCTGGTGGGCTTTGGACAAGGTTGTCTTAAAGGGTTATTGTGCGGACAACACGTTAACCCAGCTAGGTATGACCATGATGTATGTACAATATAACAGAGTAAAGTTTCTATGGGGTTTTAGACTGGTACCCTTGAGCGGACAACTCAAGGGGGAAGGCACGGAACCGTCGACTGCACCGCTGATCGACTAGTTGTACCGCAAATAAGCCTTTCCGAACTTAGGGGTGATATAAAATAGGAAGGGCGCAACCAATTATCAAGCGTTGCTATAGGATTTGTATTGGCACGAGTGGAGTATGATGTTGAGCATGATTATGCAATAAATGAGCAGTAAAGGCATGTAGTCATGTATTTGCATGTTGTGAAAGCAGTAAATACAACAGTTGTAATTGAAAAAGCGATTACAAAGGGAAACAAGGAAACATGTTAGTTTGCTTTTGAGAAAAATTAAATACTTGAAGGAAATAAACAATTAATTGCACATAAGGGGAGAGGGAAGAGGTGCAAATTCACAAAGTAGTTTGAAATGGTAAAAGCCTAAAATCCCCAGCGGATTCGCTATGCTGTCGCGCCCCCTTTTTAACTCCTCCTTCTGGATCGGTCAGGGTTCTTGACATTATTGGGACAACTCGTTTCCTTTTGGGAAAGGGGTATGCAAGGAATCGGAGCGTCTCCACCTAACGAATTAAGGTGCGTTAGGGCACCTACTAAGGATCATTTAAAAACATAGATTTGGATAACCAGAGATAGGGTAAGGGCTTGAAATTACTCCAAAGGGAAGGTGCTTGGAACCCCTCAGATTCCACAATTGTGGTTCCCGGCAAAACAACTTTGTGAATTTAAACAAGTAGCAAATAAGCAATTAAAGTTTAAACAAAGAAGGGTTTTGAAAGAATTTGCAGTCTAAGCACACAGGTGAAAGCACATTTTAATTTTTGAGATATTTATAGTCTAGACACAAATGTAAAAGGATAGGGGGAAATCCTAGGTTATTTATCCAATAGGATCACATCGGCACAATGCCCGGTGATCCCTCCTCAGAAGAGGGGCTACACGTGGCATTAGCGCACTGGTCATCATATCCATATCTACGCTTCCCACCCCTTAGCGGTTATTTAAACGAATTTTAATTAACGAGCTCTATTGCGTGTTGTTACCCATCCCTTCTTAATGGTCCTGGAGGCATTTGGACCTCTACCTATTAGTAGTTCTAAACATACCCCTATGGTTTTAAGGAGAAAATACTAGGGCAACAAGCAACAACACATAGGACTGTAGCAAATACAGCAGGAGAGAACAAATAAGAGGCTCAAGTTTACCTCCACAGATAATGCACGCAAACAGCACGACTCAAACACAAATAAAGGTAATATTATTAAACAGGATCCTAAGGCATGATGTCTAGGTGAGTATCAGGACATAAGAGTCATGCAGACTCAGTTTTAGAAATTCAAAAGCAGAGCCTTAGTCAGTTTGCCTACTGATTTTACGTCTGTTAAGCATTAAGCAACAACCCAAAGAGGCAGTTTCCAGTTTTAGCAGTTTTAATTACCTAAGGCTTGCTTAGGCGTAGGACAGTACACAGTAGTTACCAGAATTATTAAGGAAAACTATTATAACTTGTTTTACCTAAACATGTTGTTCTAGGTGTTAAAGGATACAAAATTATTACCAGTTTGTCAAGGGAACATGGTGAGACTATTTTACATCTTTCTTATGCATTGATAATTTAACTAAATGTGACTGAGTGAGTATGTATGAAGTTCTGAAACATGATATTTGGTATGCATACATAGAATGCAGAGTGACTTGCATGCGAAATTCCTATGGAGAGTTTTAGATACATAACATGATTATAGAGTTTCCTAGGGGCAGGATTTCTAAATGCATAGAAATTTACAACTTTATTAGACATGATTTGCATGAGTAGCAGTTTATATTAGTGTTAGCATCTATCTTAGGGACAGGATTTCTAAGTGATAGTGAGCATACCAAATGAGATGCTGAAAACAGTATAAAAGACCTAAAGCATGGTATCTAATACGCATGTATGAGGCAAAGTGATTTATATGCAGAATTCCTAAAATCAGGATTTCTAAATGCACAGCAAATTACAACATTAGACATGGTCTCAAAATATGCATAAATAACAGTTTGCGTCAATGTTGTCATTTATCCTAGAGACGGGATGATAAAACGGTAGTGCTAAAATGAAATGCTTAAAAACAGCATAGAACCTAGGAGGCATGGTATCTAATGCATGATATGCTTTGCACATATGAGTCCTAAACATGAATTCTATTGTGCACAAAAGAAATGTAAACCTAAGAGCATGGTTTCTACCCTTTGATGTAAAATGCATAGCTAATTTTTGCCTTTTTCACTATCCAACCCCAATATTCATTTACAATAAATTATTACAAACCATTATTGAATGAATTACATAAATGGATAAGAAAAACAAGAAGTTATACTACAGGGAGCCTACCAATAGGCCCAAATTTCCAGAGTTCCAATGCCAAGTGATATTTCACAGCCCTTCACACAATTCGGGCGTGTCAGAGTTCCCTAAGGACCTCAAGGGATCCCGGGCAGTGCTCACACCCAGATTTCATAACCATGGTTGAGTAAGTGCAATGTGAAAGAGCTAGCTCTAATGTATCAGAGTTCAGAGGATCTCATAGGGATCCCAAAGCAGTCACACATTAGAGGGGCAAAACTTAGATGTCTAAGAGTAGAGTGAGAGTGCTTAACATAGTTTTGAAAATAATTTGAGTAGGAAAACAGTTTAAACAAGAAAGACTGGTTTGAAATGAGTCTGGAAAAAACAATAGAGAAACAATTTGAAAAGAGTAGGGTAATCAGAACAAACAGCATACCAATCTCAGGATCTGAACAGGCTCAGTAGCACACATAGAACAAAGAACTGAGACAAGTTCAGCTACCACAAACAGGGTAAGGAGGAATTGGGGACAAGTATAGAACATATAAGGGTAAGCACATAGTAGGCAGGGTCACACATAGGTTCAAAATAAAAGAAATCCTAAGGGGCTTCAGGGATTAAGGTAGCATGCATTTCAAACTTATACAGAAAAGCTTAGGCTAGTAATCAGAGAAGCATGATTGAAGTAGAATCTAAGAGGGGATACAAACATGCTAAGTCTAAGGGAGGGGATATATAACATGCAAAGGGAATGAAACCAAGTCAGGTACAAACTTCACAGCAGAACCACAAGTAAAAATATACTAGAAATAGGATGAATTGAAATAGTAAAAGAAACATATTGTTTTTGAGACTCAGACTGAAATTAGCACATACCAGTATAGAAGAGAGCACAGACAGAATGAAGAACCAAAGAGTATAGTAGCCAAAGACAAGAGAGAACAGAAGAGAACTTTGTGTAAAAGAGAGGTTTTGAACAATGTGTTCGTGTGTTTGTGTTAGTGGAAGAGTAAGGTACTTATAGTTCGAAAACAAGTAAAAAAATAAGGAAAAAATCAGAGTTCAGTAGTGATTATGGAAATAGGCATCAATTAGAATAAAATCAATATAAGGACTTCCTTTAATTAAGGAGTCCAACTCAAACGGTAATAGGCAGGTGATAAAATAAGGAAAGAGAATCGTATGAGGCTAAGAATAACCAATTATTCATCATGCTTTAATTAAGGGGGATGCTTAAAATCAGCTAACAACATAATTGACCATAGAATAAGGTCAGAAAATATTTCACAAGTTAAAATCAGTATATAATATTACAAAAATCAGTGAAAGATCAATCACAAAGATTCAGGGATTCACAAATAGCATTGATTTAGCACAACCTTGTGAGAATAAGCGTAATAAACATATAATAGATAAAATCAGAACCCTAAGAAGACAAGTAGGGTAGAAATCATGTAAAATTAGGGATTCATATAGATCATAGTCCAAATTAACAGACTAAACATGATATAGGCAGAATAAGTGAAGAATCAGAAACATTGATGGACAAAGTAGGGTAAAGTCGAAGAAAATCAAAACTAGCACAAAGTTCTGGGAATAAACACATAATAGAGAGGAGTAATCGAAATCAGAAACCTTAACAGGCAAACATAGAGTAAAATCACAAAATCACGGAGTATTCATGAGAAAACAGTACACATAATAAAACATATTATAGGAAACAAACTCAGAACCCTAGGATTAAAACAATTAGGGTTTTCAACAGAGTAACTCGGATAGAGGAGAAAACTTAAGCAAACATTTAAACATAGTGAGAATCACAAATTAATACCAAAAATCATAAGGAAAAGCGTTTTTGAAAAGGGGTTAAGAACCCGAGTTGAAGATGAAGAGTTGCTTTAGGAAAATCGGAAAAATTTAAGGAAAACAACAAAATAACTCATAATATGCCCAGATCTATTACAGATCTAAGAAAATTATGAGCTAATAGTTAGGGTTTCATAGAGATAACCCAAAGAGAAGGAGAAACGGATTAGAACCACTAGTTCTAGCCGGAAATAGTAGAATCTTACTCGAACGGCCATGGATGGCCGGAGAATGGCATGAAGAACCATTGGGAGGTGAGTGAATCGCCTTCAGGTTCCCTTGAGGACCTCAAGGCAGTGATACTCGGCATAGGAAGAGAGTCATGAAGCTAGGAGGGTGGTGAGACCACCATAATTTCCGGCAAAGCAACGGCAAGTAAGTGTTGGGTTAGCAGAGAGAGTTGAGAGAGATGAGAGATGTAACGACGGAGGAGATATAGAGAAATGAGAGGGGAAGGGGGAGGTCATTAGGTTAAATTAGGAAAGGGGGGATCTGGGCCGTTGATCAAAATTGATCAACGGTCCAGATTAAACACAGATTGGGTCGGGTAGGATTTAGGTGTTGGGCTTGGTGTCTTAGGGACAATTTAATTGCGTTGGGGTCTTGATTAATTTAGGTTATAATTGAAATACAAGGGGCCAGTTATTAAATACCCAATTAAATTAAATATTAAATAATTTATAAAAATAGCTAATAATTGTACAAAATGAATTTCCTACATGGAAAATAGTTAACAATGATTTATTTAGTATTTTAAGATACAAATAATTAATTTCTGGATAAAAATAGCATAAAATCATATCATTGGGCTATAATTACAAAGTTATTGCAATTATAGCCAAAAGGTGCCAATTTGGCTAGTTGTGAAATAATTTGGCCTTAATAAGACCATAAACAATAAATAAAATCAAGAAAATACTTTTGAAATCATTTGTAATACAATTTGTAATTTATTAATTGGAAATAAAATGATGAATAATTTAATAAAAATTTAGGAAAATTATGGAAAGATATCAATTGCCATTGATACATGATTTTGAAGCTATATATGCAATTTAAAAATATTTTGAGGAACAATTGGGTATCAACAGTGCTAATGGAGCACAGGTCGTTCGGTTAGTTTGATCAGTGCTATTGAGGTTTGAGCAGAGTGAATGACTCCCGAGAATGGTTCTAATGGATTCAAGATGTATATGTCACATTTGGGGGGTCTTGAGGATGTGTATTTGGCTAGAAACTGAGGTTTAAATTGGAGGGTGTCAAGACTTGTGGCATTTCTATATCATTATGGATTCTACATATCAGTATCAGGAAGGTGAAGGTAATGGCTTTAGATTCGGAGAAAGTCTCTTCAGGGTATGTATTTTGAATGTGGTGCTTTTAGGGATATTTGAGAGTGTATTCAGCGGCTTATGAGCCTTAGACGGTATGGTTTTATGATTGGGTCTCATGTGGTGAGTCTGGGTTGAGAATTACGGTATTATGGAAAGGAGAAGTATCAATTCGAAGGTAATACACAAGGACTTTGGATAAATAAGACAGCTTGGTAGTAGGTCGGATCGGCATGGTAAGGGATATGATTAGCTCTTTGGGTGTTTATGAGGTAATGAGTTTTTACAGGTGTTTCGTGTCAATGCTCTTGGGTTTTTGGTGACCTGCGTAGCTTGGTTGAGTTAGAATGATTCAGTCCTGACAGTTTGGTGTTGTACAAATGGGATTCAGATAGTTCTTTATGGTTTCTACCACAGTTAGAGATGTATATTTTCTACTAGCGTGAGGAGCATGTGATGTATAGTGATTTTTTTCTATATGGGATCAAATGGAAAGTTATTGGCTAGTTGAGTACGTAATTTCTTGTGGCTCGGAATGGATTATGAAGTTCTCATATTTATCATAGGATAGCATGGTGTACGCGGTATGTTATGTAGGGTTGAGATTTGCATGTGTGAGGTCACGGTTCAGTTTTGACAGGAAGGTCATAAATTCTTAGGCAACATGGACAGTTTCAGATGACTAGGTAAATGATATCACTAATTTGTGTGGCTTGATGAGGGTATGCATTTAAGAAAGGGGAGATGTGTTTGAACGATGGATATTTCATTAGTATTGTGTCACTCTCTTGTTTGATCGAATTCTCGAGTTCAAGTTTTGCTTGTGGCACAGAAGAATTTTTGAAGTATTCCTCATGGGGTGACTCTGTAATTGGAGGAGTGTGGCCAACTAAGCGGTAGAGTTGAGATCGGATATGGTGATTCATGTGTTTTATGGACTTGGAGATTGGGAGTTCTCATAAACGGGTTATTCTGTGGTTGTGGACTATGAAGATGTGGGCGAAGCTAGTAAAGTTTTAGTATGAGCCTTGATTCAGTTATTGTGAACTTTCGGAGAGTTATTATCTATTATGGTTGACCAGAGTTAATTTGGGGTATATTGATAAGCCCTATATGGATGTGTGTCCTGCATCGAGTCGGATATGTTGCCTCTCAACTGCTATCGTTGAGGGAGGTTCCATTCTACTATTGTTGGCATCTAGTGGTTGTTGAGCTTATTCGTGTTCTGAAATGATCTGTGAGTTACCCTTCTATGTTACGAGGAGTTATGATTTGTTGGTTATATGCATATATGGTGCGGCTCTATTGGGGTCTTATATCAGAATTTGAGCGGGAAAAGTACTGGGCATTGCTAGGTAGATGGCGTATTGGTTATGTTCTTTAGGGTTTCTTGTGGTGTTGTGTCATTTGCTTTTCCGTGGTTATGGTAATGCACTTTGAGTACTTGATGTCGAATTGCGCATGGTTATTGATTTTGAGCAAGGTGGCTTGAATTATTTCATGTGGACCAGCGTTTGGATGGGATCAGGCATTCTAGCGGAGTTATGTAGAGGTATGGTCCTTGGTGTCGGATTCGTGTGTTTTGGTTCTACGATGTGTGCCAGGCTCTTAGCATGGTGTTGTGATTGTACTTGTTAAGCTAGCGGGATAGTCCTCTCATGTGAATCTTTTCCATGATTTGAGTACATTTGGACTGTTGCTTATTGGTGCGCGGGTCGCACAGGTTGTGGATTTAGATTATATCGATGTGCCATGTCACTAGAGCAGTCGTGTTGGATGAGATGAGCTCATTGGGATCTAGAATGAACACTATCAGATTCGATTTCTCCATGTTGGAAGGATAATATCGGGATCCGGCTTAGAAATTTACGATGGTCCTTGCCGAATGAGAGGGAGCTCCTTGACTGGTTGATCTGAGGAATGGTTGTAACTTTCTGCGTGTTTCTTTCATCATTGGCAGTATATGAAAGGTGATAGAATGAGGCTTTGCTTTATAAGAGGTTATTTATCGGTATTTGGTTGTTTTGAGCAGCAATTGTGATTAGGAGTTATCGCTATGAGTGTTTGAGTCATGTGATATATCATGTGATTACATCTTGGGTTACGGATATGGCTTGATACAGCGTGTTCAGACCTATTCAGTGTGTATACGTGAGATTCAGATCTTATAAATAATTCCGGAAGTGGAAAATTAGGTCTAAGGTTATGGGCTAGGGTGAATTGTGAAATTTCAATTATGTTGTGTTATCTGACCTATATGGGATAGGGTGACGTGGGATCACCCGAGGTATGTGCATGGTAATGTTACAAAGCGATTTGATGGTTTTCGGAACAACTCTAGGCACGTTCGAGGATGAACATACGTTTAAGTGGGGGAGGATGTAATGACCCGACCGGTCGTTTTGAGTATTTGCACTTCGCTCGCTAGTTCTCGGGCATGTCTAGCCCCGTATGATGTATTATGACTTGTGTATATCGTCAGTTTTGGTTTTCAAGTTAATTGGAAACAGATATGGAAGAACGATTCTCAGCTCGAAGCTTTAGATTTGAAAGGGTTGACCAAGTTTGACTTTTAGCATTCGATCTCGGATTTAGATTTTTATGATTTGGTTAGCTCTGTTAGGTGATTTTGGACTTGGGAGCACGTCCGAAATGTGATTTGGAAGTCCGTGGTAGATTTAGGCTTGAATTGGCAAAATTAGAAATTTGGTGTTTCTCGGTCGGCAGTGGAAATTTTGATATCAGGTCCGGAATGGATTTTTGGAAAATTGGATAGGTTTGTTGTATCATTTGTGACGTGTGTGAAAAATTTGAGGTCATTCAGACGAGGTTTGATAGGTTTCGGTATCGGTTGTAGAATTTAGAAGTTTAGAAGTTCTTAAGCTTTAATCTGAGGGTGTTTTGATGTCGTTATGAGTATTCCGAAGGTTCAACTAAGTTTGAATGTTGATATGTTACTTGTTGGTATTTTTTGTTGAGGTCTTGAGGGCCTCGTGATGATTTCGGATGGTTATCGGAGAGTTTAGAAATTTGGTAATGCAGCTGAAGCTGCTGATTTTGTCTTAACTGCACCTGCGGAGTTGGAACTGTAGGTGCGAGGGTCGTAGAAGCGGGTGTGAGGCGTAGGTGCGAAGATGGGCTCGTAGGTGAAACTTGGTCCCCGCATCTGCGATGACCGCAGATGCGGTCAGGATACCACAGAAGCGGAATTGGGCTTTTAATGAAATTCTGTAGAAGCGGAAAGGTTTTCTTAGGAGTGGTCCCGCAGATGGAGGAATGGGGTCGTAGATGCGATTTTGCTGGGCAGAACCTATAAATTGGAGACTTCGCAAAATTTAGGTTATTTTCCACCATTCTTGTTCGGACTTGGAGCTTTTTGAAGGGCTTTGAAGAGTGAATCAAGGGGGATTTCGTGGAGGTAAGCTACTTAAACTCAATACTCGTGATTATGGTGATTTTCATTTGTTGTTGCATGTAACTAAAAGAAAATAGGGATGACATTGAGGTGTTAGGGCTTGGAAATTGGAGAGTTTAAATTGAGGATTTGAGGGAACATTTGAGGTTGGATTCTGATGAATTTGGTATGTATAGACTCGTGAGTGAAAGAGCTTTTTGGTTTTGTGATTTTTGTCAAATTCCGAGACGTGGGGGGGGGGGTCGAGAGGATTTCGGGATTTGTGCCTAATTTGATAGTGTTCCTTGTGTCCATTAGCATATATTGATGGTATTGTTATGGTTGTGAATAGATTTGGAGCGATTGGAGGCTGAGTCGAAAGGCAAGAGCATCACGGAGTAGAGATTTGACCGGTTTCAGGTATGTAATGATTGTAAACCTAGTCATGAGAGTATGAAAACCCAGATTTCATATTTTTTTACTATTTTGAGGTGACGCACATGCTAGGTGATGAGCGTGTGGGCGTGTACCGTTGGGGATTGTGAGTTGGTCCGTCCCTGTGGAAACTATAAAGATGCGTATCTGATTGAAAATATATGATACTTATGTGTTTTAGAAATAATTTCTATAAATTGGGTTGAATGCAATGGGCCTTGTGCCAAAGCTGTTTGGACCCGTAGGGGCCTTTTTATTATTATCCTCTCATTTTTTTTATTTAAAAACATATACTCAGTCATGATATGTTTACTGATTTCATAACCCAGTCTTTATCACTCCGTTTTGATGTATATAAAATTTTATTTTGGGCTGAGCACCCTGTTTTTACTCATAGCCCGAGTGGCTTGAGAGATTTGTGACTGAGTAAGGCTTTGTGAAGATATGGTATCGGGATGCGCACCGCAGCATGTTGTTATTGATTCATGATTATGTGAGTCTGAGGGCTTGATGGATTTATGCCACGAGGTTTCTTGATGTTGTTACTAATTCATGATTATATGAGGCCGAGGGCCCGATTGATTTATGCCACGGGGTGGCCTGATATAGCACTTGGGATGTAGGAGCCCCTCCGGAGTCTGCCCCCAGTGAGCGCAGGTACCCTGAGTGAGTGATATGATGTTTTGCGCGAGGGGCTGTTCTTGATTCATGTTGTGCCCGAGGGGTTGTTTACGAGTGATTGGGAGGTATGCCCGAGGGGCTGTATATGCGTGATAGTGATGATTGCTCGAGGGGCTGTTTATGATGTATGTTTCCCGAGGGGATGTATACGAGTGAGGTTTTGCCCGACAGGCCGACTATGTTTTCATCATTTTTACTCGATGTTTCATCACTTTGTTTGAAAACTGCTGAAAGATGTTTTATATGGATTTTTCAAATCTTCAAATGATTTCTACCGAAAAGTGGTTTTTAAACGAGATGATTTGATTCGTATACTGATTTAAAAGCATGTTGTATTCTATTGAGATCTCGTGATATGAACTGTATATGTGTTAATGCTCGTCATTGTTGCCCACTCTTTATTTACTTTTATTACTTACTGAGTTGGCGTACTCACATTACCCCATAGACCTTGTGTGCAGATCCAGGGATTACTGGGCGTGCTAGTGAGTGTTGTTTGCATCCGTCGCGGATCTGTTAGAGTTAGTAAGGTATCTGCATGGCGATCGCAGCCCTGCTCTTCTCCCTCTTGTTTTCCTATAGATTATTATTAGTTGCTTCCCAGTCGGTATATGTCTTAGTGTAATCGCACGATCCTTTGTAGATGCTCATGACTAGTGACACCCCGATGTCGGGCTTTCTTTCCGCATTGTTGTTTTGATCTAATTACTTTTGAAGGTTTATTGTTAAATAGCTTGATTTCATCATAAGAATGGAAATATTGATTAGTTTTGTTAGTGCTTTAGCTTGACTAGTACCACGATAGGCGCCATCACGACCGGGTTGGTTTTGGGGTCGTGACACGCATTTGTGAGGTTACATTCGCAATTGCGAAGGGAGTCTGGGAAGGGTGAGATTCGCAAATGCAAACATTTACTCGCATTTGCGAGGTTCAGTGGTTGCAATTGCGACACATTCCTCGCATTTGCGAAAGCAGCAGGATTGTGAAGGGCTTCGCAATTGCGATAGCACCTTTGCATTTGCGAGCTTCGCATTTGCGAAGCTCAGGACACAATTGCGACATCTGCAGGTGAGTAAAAGGAACTTAGACGGGATTTTTCATTCATTTTTCAAATTTTCAAAACCTAAACCTCAAGGGGCGATTTTCCAAAGACCAATTCTTCCCCAAATCATAGGTAAGTGATTCTTAACTCTTTTCTTTCAATCTTTCACTCCTTTTTACAAGATTTCAACCTAGAATCTAGGATTTTCATGGTGGAATTGGGGATTTTGGGTAGAAAACTCGGGATTTCGAATTTGGGTATTTAGACGTCAAATTGAGGTCGGCTTCCGAAACTAATTGTATATCTGGGCTCGGGGGTGAATAGGTAATCGTGTTTTGGTCCGAATTCGGGTTTGGACCAAGCAAGCCCGGGTGTTGACCTTTTCAAATATGAGCTAAATTGAACCGTAGTTATCGTTGATGATTCCTAAGGCTTATTTTGGATCAATTGGTTGGAAATTTTCTAGATATTGTGGACTCGGAGACTAATTTGAAAGGCAAGGCAGTGATTGAGCATTAAGTGATATTTGGAGCGAGGTAAGTGTCGTGTCTAACTTTGGCTTGAGGGAATAGGTACTATGTGTTTATTTGCTACGTGTTTGGTTGTTAAATGTGATGTATAGGTGAGGTGACGAGCATCTATGCGTTTTTGTCGAGTCATAGCATGCGAGTGAAATTCTATTCTTGTCTATTTTGTAGCCTTAAATTCTACTATCCATGCTTAGTGTGTTATTTGAAATGTTAGGTGACTTATATCTGCTTTCATTGAGATTTGGTAACTTTTGAATATTGATTCAAGGTTGAGGTTTATATTGTGATATTATGGGTAAAATACTAGTTTCATTATGATACTCCTATCTATCTGTTGTTATTGATTCTGTGATTTGTGAGGAGGAGTGTAAAGCACGAAGGGTGATGTCGTGCATGCATTATTTATAGTATGAGGAAGAGTGTAAAGCACGAAGGGTGATGTCGTGCCATGATATGTGAGTGTTAATGCGCGAAGGGCGATGCCGTGATTTATGAGTGATAAATCACAAAGGGTGATGTTGTGTATATTATGAGAGGTTTAATGCACGAAGGGTGATGTCGTGTCGTTCTATATATGTATTTGGGTGAGGTTGAGAGATAAAACATGAAGGGTGATGTCGTGCAGTTTTCCTTTGCTGTCTTAATTGCTTAACTCGTTTGAGGATTACTGTTTAATTTTGTTTTTTCATTGTTTCTCACTCCTTATATTGTAATCCCCCATTATATGTCCCTTTCCCATTAATGGTGATTTATTTCTTTAATTATTGTTGTTGCCACTAGCTTGATTATACTCTTCAGGTTATATGTGGGTGTCTTGTCCTAGCCTCGTAACTACTTCGCCGAGGTTAGGCTCGATACTTACTAGTACATGGGGTCGGTTGTACTGATACTGCACTCTGCACTTTCTGTGCAGATCCAAGTATCAGTGCTAGCTGATTCTGAGATCGTAGCTGACTTCTGCGAAGGAGACCCGAGGTAGATTTGCTGGCGTCCGCAGATTTCTGGAGTCCCCTCCTATATGCATTTACTGATTCCTTTAGTTCGTAAACAGTTATACATTTTTCTTTCAGCCAAATACTTGTAGTAAATTCTTAGTAGTCTGTGAGTTGTGACTCCAGATCATGGGTAGTTAGACGTACCAGTATCATTTGCGCAATATTATTATACAATCTTGCTTCTTATTTGGTTTCATGTGTTGATCGGTAGTGGATCTCCGTATAGTTTTAAATGTCTTTATATTGTAAATATCTAATGTTGGCTTGTCTAGAAAGTGCAGCGTTAGGCACCATCACAGTCCCGATAGTGGGGATTCGGGTCGTGATATTTTTGGAAGTCGAAAGTTTATTAAGTTTGATTTGAGGCGCGTTTCATTGTTTAAATGTTGTTATGCATGATTTAAAGCCTTGAGTTGGTATGTACTATGTTACAGGACTTGTTAATATGTTTCTACGCGGTATCGAGGGGCTCGGGTGAGTTTGAGATAGGTTTGGGTTGCGTTGCGCTCGTTTTTCTTATGTTTCGACATCGTTTCTTCAAGCATAACCGGTACCACATTAAGAAAATGAGCTCTGATTTTTGTTTAGATTGAATCATGAGATACGTATCGTAATTACGGAGCCATAGCAAAAAGAATCGTCAAATTTAGAAATCTTATGAGGAATTTATGGTCATTTTACTAAATATTGGGTTGCTAGATTTTTTTCCAGATTAATTACGAAATTGCTACTAAATTCTTACTTAAAAAATTGCACTATTTGCAAATATTGAAACCAACATATCTCCTTCATTATAAGGTCAAATTGAGTGATGAAAAAGCCTAACTTGACAAAAAATTTACAAGAAATCTATTGGAGGCATAAAAATTGAGTTTCGGGATCGTTTGGCACGAGAAACGAGGCAAAATAGCTGACAGAAAAATATATAAAACACGGGGTTGTTCATTTGGCCATATTTTGAGTTGGGGAGCTCGTATTTGGGCGATTTTGGAGGCGAATTTCACCATATGGATTGGGGTAAGTGTTCTCTACTCGGTTTTGGTTATATTTCATGAATCCATCTTCGTTTTTGGGATTATATTGATGATTTCAAAGTAAAAGTTGGGAGGTTTTGCCTAACGTTTTATAAAATAAATTTGTAAGTTTTTACCATCGATTCGGAGTCAGATTTGAGTGAAATTAGTATGGTTGGACTCATAATTTAATGAGTTGTCAGATTTTTTGAGTTTTGTCGGGTTTAGAGATACGGGCCCCGGTTGGGCAATTTAGCCGATTTTGAACTTTTGATTAAAGATTCTGCCTTTTTCAATTGGGATTGATTCCTTTAGCATTGTTTGATGTATTTGAGTTATTTTTGTTAGTTTCGATCCGTTTGGAGGTCAGAACGCGCGGGATGGCATCTTTGGAGCATCGCTTGGCCTGCTCGGCATTAGTATTGGCTCGTTCGAGGTAGGTAACTCTTCTAAACTTAGTGATGAGGGCCTGAAACCCCGAACTAGGTATTATGTGATTGGTATTGAGGTGACACACATGTTAGGTGATGGGCGTATGGGCATGCACACTGTGAAATGGGACCCTATGGTTCCCACGGCCCAGTATAGTGGCCCTATTTTGTCGATATATGTGTTTTTACCATGAAATAAAGTAACCGAGCTGTCAATCATGCTAGATATCATGTTTAGACTTTATGCCAATACTGTTGAGACCCATAGTGATCGTTTCTTGCTATTATTTCACAAACTTCATTAATATTTTGTATTCATTCATGTTCATGCATTCATATCATATCAGTCTCAGTTTTTATCTATTGATACATCATATTCTTGTTGTCGGTCTAGTTTCATGGCACTGTGAGCCCGTGAGCGAGACTGGAGAGTGTGTACGGTCGAAACTGGGAAGGCCGATTTCTATGGCTGGCACACCATAAGGCAACGTATTCGCGTAATTCTCAGGATGTGGTCCGAAGCCCGGCATCAGGCATTCCCACAATCCGATCTCGAGGCAGTACAAGTTGGGGATCGACGCGAGAAGCCAGCACAAAGATCGAGGTAGGTAGTTCTTTGACAAAGTACAATACCGTACTTGAGAATTAAATAGCGGTATCAATCATGAATCTTGGCAATAAATGCTGATGTACTATGTTTGAACCCTCCCTACTATAAAAAGGGGATCCTTGTCATTTTAAAAAAAACACAACAACACATTGAACACAATACTCAAGAACATTCTCTGCATTAATCTCAAACATCCTTCATTCCTCTTTATTAGCTCGTTTACTTGCATTTATTGCTTTCTTTTGCTTGTTCTTAATTTATCGCCTATCATTGATCATAAATAGTGTATCTCAAGGACTGCAAATTCATTATAGCTCCATCGACCATTCGACCTAGGCCCGAGCCTCGGTTTCAGGGACCTCCGAGGTCGACGTCGAGCCTTCGACTAAAGGCATTCTGATTTGCTTTTCTTTAGCCTTTTAATCGCTTTCTCACTGTTCTACCCTAACGCATTCAGCTAAAACTTCTCAATAACCGGTATTAAGATTAATCACGTATTTTTAGAATCATATAACTAAATATAATTGTAGTTACCATTTTCACGGTAAACAGTTCGGCGCCCACCGTGGGGCTAAAAATAATAGTGATTATTTTAGTGCTGGTTCATTGAAAAACCGCAAGTTATCTCTCACACATTTTCCTGTCCAAAGAGCCTTTGATTTTAGGACAGAATGTCTAAATTGGTGAACGCACGCGAGGATAACGGCGCTGAAGACCGTGGAGAAACCAGCGCAGCCGCTTCAAGCGCTGGCATACCATTACAAAACCCTGAGGCTATCCCAAACCCAAACCCAAACCCGGTAGACGTGGGCTCGCGCAATGCCCAACGCATCGACGTCAGCTCCCACACCAATGATGACACACGCCCCGCGGGGGAACAAGAGGTTCGGGACACCCCAGTTCAGGGGGAAAGGCAGGTAAGCCTTCACGATATTTTCGCAATATTGCAGGCACAACAATTGGCAATCGCTCAGTTACAAAGCCAACAAAAGACTCCGAGCATTATAGCTCCGTAAGTGGTCCCTCAAGATGAGCAGATCCCGGAGAAGTCGGATAACGAAGGGTCAGCAACCGATCCATCCATCATAAAAATGCTCGAGGATCTCACCAGGAGAATCGAGTCAGGGGAAAAGTGGATAGAAGAAAACGACAAAAAGGTGGAGACCAACAACACAAGGGTCGGCCAAATCCCGAGTGCACCCCCGATCCTAAAGGGCGTGGACTCAAAGAAGTTCGTGCAATGGACCTTCCCCTCAAGCGCGGCTCCAAAGCCCATCCCAAAGAAATACAGAATGCCTGACCTAGCAAAGTACAACGGAACCTCGGATCCCAATGAACACATCACCGCCTATACTTATGTCGTGAAGGGGAATGACTTGAGAGAGGACGAGATCGAATTCGTCTTGTTAAAAAAGTTCGGAGAAACACTATCAAAGGGAGACATGATGTGGTATCACAACCTCGCCCCAATTCAATAGATTCATTCGCCGTACTGGCAGATTCTTTCATAAAGGCACACGCTAGAGCCATTAAAGTCGCGACCAGGAAGTCGGACGTTTTCAAAATCAAGTAGAGACAAAGTGAAATGCTGCGAGAGTGTGTATCTCGCTTCCAAATGGAACGGATGGAGTTGCCGCCAATATCCGACGATTGGGCATTACAGGCCTTTACTCAGGATCTGAACGAACGAAGTTCGGTAGCTTCAAAGCAGCTAAAACAAAACTTGGTCGAGTATCCTGCCGTCACTTGGGCGAATGTTCATAACCGATACCAATCAAAAATCAGAGTAGAAGATGACCAATTGGGAGCCCCCTCGGGTTCGGCGTACCCCAGTCGGCTCCCGGCAAGAGAGCCGAAGCCGAGCAAAGAATGATACCAAACTTACGTCGAGGATTGGAGAGGCGCTCCCAAATGAAACATTCCACGCAATGACCACAGGGCAGATCGAGGCCATAATCCTCGCGGACTCACAAGTCAGGTCAGTTTCAACCGCCCCACAGGAACAGCCGAGGCACCTCAGATCTCGGAGTAAAATTTCAACATCGATGTCTCATACATCGTGACTGCTGTGAGCAAGATTAGGGAAACCAGATGGCATAGGCCTATATTATCGGATCCATCCCAAATAAACCATAGCCTAATGTGCAAATTCCATGGCACGCACGGTCATAAAACTGAAGATTGCAGGAAGCTCCGGGAAGAAGTATCCCGACTACTCAGTAAGGGGCACCTTAGAGAATTCCTCGGGGAACGGGCCAAAAATCAGCCTCTTGAGAAAGAGGAGAATGGAAGGAGCGGAGCTGATGAGCCGCAGAATATTATTCACACCATCATGTGAAGGGTCTCCGCCCTAGTATATTATCAACAAAGACGTCTAGACCTCACCGCCGCTCAACGACGGCCCACTGGTAACATCTTTTCTTTTATAAACACATTTCAGATTGACCATGTGTTATGGAATCAGGTAATTCGACCAACATGGTCTGGATTAAGGATAGCAAGGCAGCCCGGATTGCCCGACCGAGTTAAAGCCTTCGACAGGCTCGGACCTTGGTGTATGCGCAAAACCATAACATGCCATCGGGGCTGTTAAATGTCATCACCGCTAAGGTATTAATTCCCCCTCATTTATTCTCATTTCTTACTAACTCATACACAGGCTTTCAAGAAATAGGGGGTCAGAACGCTGCTCGACGACATCGGGATTTAAAGCACGTGTTGCACTCTTTTCCTTCGCCTGGATTTTATCCCAAGAAGGTTTTGCCGACAAGGTTTTTAACGAGGAAACACCCACATGCCACCCAAGGAAGGATTAGGGCGAATATTCAAGGTTTTTCTCTGATCGGGCCAAAATATTAGAAGTCGGCGTCCCGGGAGGCCGTCCCTCATAAAGAACAACACGATCTGAAAAGGATCTCGTTAAGGAAATAGTGTGTCGGGCCAAACGGTCGAATGAGACGTGTCCGCGTAAGAGAATTATATTATCAGCAACGGGAGCGTGTGTACCTAAACCGAACCTCCAAAAGAATATTTTCTGTTAAAACATTTTGTAAAATCCGTAAACGGCTGCTATTGTAATTTGGACTATAAAAACCTAAGGCCGTAAGATCCCAAGGGGATAGCCTCGGATACACTCAAAGATGTAAGTACTACGGGCATGGCTAAGACCTCAAGTGGGTACATCTTAAAAAAAATAGTAACACAGTCCCGACTTCAAAAGTCACGGCTATATATTAAAACTTGTAAGACCCCTAAAAAGGCATACCCTTGAATATAGACGCCGAGGATGAGATACTCGGGACTAAGGGCTTCGGCCAGCCAAAATGACTCCGGTCAATGGGCTCCGGCCCAACAACAACAGCAACGCAATTCGGGGATGCCCGACTATCGCCTTAAAATCAAATCCTTCGACTTAATTTTCGGAAAGAATCGGTTAAAATTATGCTACCTTTAGTGTATGCAGGAGTTTCGAACATTCTCATGTCGGCTCACATAAAGGAGTTTCGAACATTTTCATGTCGGCTCACATAAAGGAGTTTTGAACATTTTCATGCCGGCTCACATAAAGGAGTTTCGAACATTTTCATGTCGGCTTGCAAGAAAGGTTTTTTCTTCGTTCATCATAACGATTCAAAATCGAGGTTCTTTTGGGCCGTCGAAGAGTCGGGTGAACATGAGCAAACTTTGAACAAATCGTTAAGCAAAAAAGAATATAGTAATACTAAAGTCGCGTAAGGGCCTTAAAGCCAGCTCAAAAGGCCCTCGGGCTAGCCTAAAACCCAATGAGGTCGATAAACTCGAGCCGGAAAACCAGGTCGAGGACCAAAACCGAAATGGTTATCTGAAAAGTGCCCAAGGGAAAGAATATTGGGGCTTACGAGCCCGTTTCTGAAAGCTTTCGGGCTGATTAAAGGGTATATTAACAAAGTGGATCATAGTCGGCAGGCTATCCTTGAACAGTCAAAACCATGGAATTACCTACATGAACAAGCATAGTACATCTCATTATATACATTCGCGGGTGCTTCTACGAGAGGCCCCGACAAACAAGAAAAAAGTAAAAATAACCTACTCCCCCTCGGGGACTGCAGCCCTATCGGCCCTTTCCTCCTCTGGTATGAGAAGTTCAGCTTCATTTTCGGCCAGTCTGGCCAACTCGATCTCCTCAGAAAGGTCTAAGCTTCTATCATGGATTTCTTCGAGGGTTTCCCTTCGGCATCTATGGTAGGCGAAGATTCTTCTCAGGAGTTCGCAATAAGAAACCTCTCTCAGCTCTACCCGAATATCAGCAGCATCTTTTTATTAAGCGGCCACCTTTTGGTCGGCCTTCGCACGGACCCCTCAAATTTTGAGTTGAGCATTAGCGACGTCGGCCTTCATTCGCAAAAGCTTAGTATCAAGCTCTCCTATCTTGCTCCCCTGAGTCGAATAGTCTTCCCGAAAACTCCGAAGTTGTGCTTCGAGGGTAAAGACTTTGGCCAGGGCGTTCCTCTCGGCCGCAAGACAGACATCCTTCTAGAACTTGAGCTCACTGCACTCCCGCTCGGCCTGACCAAATCTGCCACAAAGATGTTCCAGGTCCCGCACCTTTCTCTGAAGCTACAGCAACGGGACGTTAACCCCCGAAAGCAAGAAAGAAAGTTCTAATATTATCGCTGCAAGAATTACCTGTTCTTCAAGGCGACCATCATAATCACGGCTGCGGCTCGCCTCATACTGGAGATAGGACAGCTCTCTTACCTGGTTATTATTGAGAAATCAGAGGGACTTTGTCCGATCTGACGCCCTCTTCAGTTCACACCTGAACCTATCAAAAACCTATGAAAATGATCAACGTCTAACTAGAGGGCAGGGGCGTAGAGTCGAAATGTCGGAAGGTCATCAAAACTCACTGAATTGCAGAACCGTTGGGCCTCCCCGAAAGCTGACCAGGTATCTTCGGACCGGATCTCCTCGTCCTAATAAATACACTCTGATGAAAAACATCTCCTCTAGGGGACCCGCTCTCATCATGTGATCCTTGGCCCCGAGCATCCTGCAATGCGTCCCCTATGGGAAACGAAACTGACAAGCTCATATCATCCCCTCTCGATACATCTTCGATGGGGGAAAAGAATCGAGTCAAGGGAGGGATCGCCTCTCCAAGGACAGGGACTTCGAACCTGTCGAGTGCAAAGTCACCGCCCCTATGGCACCGGGAAGAACTCGCTTCAAAAAGAGGTTCCCCGCGTGTAAGGGACTGCCTCTGGTCCATTCCGTCTCTCATTTTGGAGGTATCCCATCCGTCCTCCATCAAGTACCGCCATTTACCCTCGTCGCAAATAGAGTGAACCGCCAATCCCTGAACCTAGTCTGACAAGTCAGGAATCTCATATGGCATCCACGGGATTGCTGCCAAGAGGAATGAAGAGCATTATCACAACGACTGCCTAAAGCCGCATGTAAAATAAATACGCTAAGTGTACCACTTACGTGTGAGGTTCCACCTCTTAGGGAAGGGCATAAACATTTGCGAGATTATATCAACAGTCCGAACCCGGACAAACCGTTCCATCCACCCACGATCCCTCTCCTCCTCGTCGCTAGCAACGAGAGGCCGAGTGGATCGACGTCGGAGAGTGATCAAACCACGACAGTACGAGGGCCGGTATAATATGATGAGATGACTAAGGGAGAACACGAGCCCGGCCTCCTCAACAAAAAACCTCAACATCGATGCTATCCTCCAGGAAGAAGGATGGACTTGTGCCAAAGTAACTTGGTATTTCCTACAAAGATCAAGCAAAACCATGTTTGGGGGACGCAGCGTAAAAGGATACGTGCATACATTCAGAAATCCCTCTACCTGGGTCACAATGCTCTTTTCAGAGGAAGGTATCTGCAGAACCACGTTCTCGCCCTATCCACAGTCTCTCCTCACAACTTCGAGTTCTGGTGTCTGTTCGTCGGACATCAGCACGCCGCCAATCGGACAAGAAGTGGAGACGGTACCTGCCTCCTGATGAAGGATAGGATTCGACTTGGTAGCCATAAATTCTCCGGCTTTGGGAAGAAAGGTGAGATGAAGGCTCTAAGCTCAAACGAAGGAAAATCAATGGAACGGTGAAAAGCCACGCTAGAATAATAATCACTCAAAGCAACGGAGTTATCCAAAGGAGATGAAGTATTTATAGGAAGGAACAACGACCATTTAATTCATCGCCAGGAACTGTTGAGACAAATGTCTCCATTTCTAAGGGAGGCGGATCTGAAGAACCGACATAGTCACCCATCGGATTGCGCCACGCGACCAGCACCGTCCGAAGGTTCGAAGTTCTTATATCAGTTTAGCCTTGGGGTACTACCCTATTTTGAACTCAAGGTGTCATACCTGACGGCATTGAAAATCCGCCCACTCGGTCATCAAGCCGTCCCCGAAGTGGTACACAACTTCGTGGACCCCTCCATTGTAACAAGTTCCGAGGGGTTGGTCGCACGATGATCGATCTCAGAGAAAGTTTCAGAGATTGTTACATACCGCAAGGGAATGCCAGGGAAGGGTCGACGAAACCTCGAAATGACCCAGCCTCATCTCCCCACACATAGCTTCCTGAGGAGATTACCGTTCCTATCCCAAATTCGCATAAGTTCTAAAAGGAGCGGCCCGCAACCTTCGGGCTGGCCCGAGCCGTCACTTGGTCTCAATAATTTCTACTGCTCTACAAATAAGTGCCAAACAAGACAAATATCGAAAAAGAAGGAAATGTTATCACACGAAGAGAACAAGAAAAAAGGGAGTCCCCAGTCGCATCCGCAAAAATATATTTACAAGGGGCACACCCCCACAAGACCCCTCACGGGGACCAATGTACAAAAGAAGAAAATATGTTTACAAGGGGCATACCCTTACTCTACGCCTTCACCTCCTGACAAGCCACTGCCGGAGGCGCAGCCTGAGTCCTCGTCCGAAGAAATAGAAAGTACCGTTTATTCCTCCTCTACTCTGGGCTTTCTCAATCTCGCCAGCAAGATCAAGCTCCCCAAGACTTGCTTCATCGAGGTCTTGCCTCCTAGCCTGCCAACGGGCATGAGTAACAGCTCGAGTTTGCTTGAGCTCCGCTTTTCTCAGATACTTTCCTAGCCTGGTCGTTGGCAGCAACCGCATCCTTTTTATACAAAGCAACGTGACCGCCAGCCTCAATCTTGGCCGCGGTTAGTGAAGCATTTTTGTCTCGAGCATCCCAGAGAAACCCTTGGGTCGAGGTCAGCTTTTCCCAAAGAAGGTATTTCTTCGAGGTCATGACTTCATTCTGCCCCGTGAGCACGAGAAACTCCGCGTTTTTGGCCGAAAAATCCTCCTGAAGTTGCCTCATCTGAGCATCCCCTCGTTTGATCTACGAAATAAGGCATGTCAAAGAAGCCCCGACCCACGGAGGAAAGGAAACAAAGCTCGCATACAATCATTACCTACTCAGCGAGGCTGGCCCGCTCATGGCGTACCCCCTCCAAACTTGAGAGAAGTCCATGGAACTCCTTGTCCTTTCGAGAAGAGAACGTCTCTTATGCTTCAAGGTCCAACTTAACCTTCATGAGCTCCCCCTCACACTTGGTGAATTCGACGTGAATCTTTCAAAAAGCATGACCATACAAAATTTGAACCTGCAGTACTAAAGAAATGGTTCAGCGAATGAGGGAAGAAAATCGAGGGGAAGGATAGAGATTACCTGCTTTTGGAGCTTCTTTGCCTCTTAAAGGGCGCCCCACGCATCAAGGTCACTATCTTCCTTAAGGCCGGCAAAGAAATCCTCGAATGAGTCAAGGTCATCCTGGGAGCCCCCCACATCGGCGGCATCCCTATTTGAAGCATCACCTATTTTTCTAGGAGAAAATGAAGGACCCACGCCAAGGTTATCAACGACCTCGGCCGGCAAAATCATCTGGTCCCGAGTCGGCTCGGGTTCGAGTCTCCCGGACTCGGCAGCTAAAAACCTACCGACATGGGCCACATCGTGATCGGACCAGGGCTCGGAGACTCGCTCCCCGCCGATACTTTGTTCATGTTGAAACTGACTCCCTTCAATTATTTCTAACTCGGGGGACCCTTGATCGGTGACTTCCTTAGAATTAATGCTTCGCTTTGACACGCCTTGTAGCGGAGGGCGCTCGTCACCACCATCATCATCTTCAGCACGCAAGCTCGTTGTAGCCGCTGGAGTTAGGACCATAGAATCGGTTTTGGGCCTACGGGCCCTGACCCTATTTGGTTTAGGGGACTCACCGGAAGTCCCCTCTTTCCTCCTTTTGCCCTTCTCAGGCCTTGAAGCGCTCGCCTCGCCGGGCGAAGGCGGTCTCATCGGCTAGTTGTCTCCAAGGCTGGTAAGGGGAGAACATATCAGTTTCGCCTCAGCGGAAAAATGACTGCGTTGAAACATACAATGCAAACGCAAGAGGCTTACCATGTTTTTTGGCTTGCCAATGCGTTCTAGCCAAATCCCACCACGAGCGCGTATCGTACGGAAAAATGGAGTCTAGGCGCCTTATCCATACTGGGATGTTCGGGACCGCGTCAGGAAACCAGATGGTGGCTATATTATGAGGAAAGGGGCCAGTTCAGAAAAAAGAGATAAGATAAAAACAAAATATGCCTCAAAAGGTGACGATACTTACAGTTCGTATTCTATTCCTCTGGGAACGGCATCCGATCGGCGGGAATAATGTCTGAAGTCCTCTCACGGATGAACCGGCTCATCCAGCCTCGATCATTGTCCTCGTCGATGCTCACGAAAAAAGGCTTTGCGGATCGATGGTGAAGCTTGATTAAACCCCTCCCTCCCTCGATTGAGTCGGGGACTGTATAGTCGTATCAAGTGGTCGAGGGTGAAGCTCATTCCCTCGACCTGATTAGAGAAGTGTCGAAGCATATACACTATCTTCCAGAAAGAGGGATATATTTGGCCAAGTGTAACCCAGTAAAAATGGCAGAAATCCAATATTACCGGGTCGATCGACCACGGGGAGGAAGAATCTATGGGCCCAAGTGTGAAAGGGTACGTATAAATGCTGAGGAAACCAGCTTTGTAAATAGTTATATCTTCCTTGGGACTAGGGATCTCGATGAGCGTTGTCTCCCCCCAGCTACAATCAGATCATACTCTCTCAATCTTGGGAATTATACTAATATACCTAGATACGGGCTCTCACCGACCCGGTTTGTTAGGAGGGTAATCGATGGAGAGGTCGGAGATCATCTCAAAATCACCAGGGATACACTGCTCTATCCTCGGTGGCTTCTTTGTCTTGTCTTTGGACGTGCACACGAGGAAACAAGCGTCCCCTCTTCGAGGGACCGTCTTGGAAGTCTTAGCCATGTCTAGATCAGATTTTGCGAAAAGGGGGAAGAAAGGATAAATTTAAAAGAAAGGGACAAGTGCAAAGGAAACTTTAAAAACCCGAGGGTGGAAGTAGAAGTGCGGTTGGCACGCGAGTCCGGTATTTATAGCGAAGATATTGGAAACATCTGGGGAAATCGAAAAGATTGGATCATTAGCGGGTCTTGGGTCCTCTCGAGGATCGTGCTGACAGCGAACTCACACAGTCTTCTGGGAGAGGTCATTAAATGCTCTAGTGAGCTGACCCCATGCGAAGAAATCGAAGGAATGAGCATTCAAGAACGTTTCTTATCATTCCACTCTAAGAAATGTAGGGACTATCTGTGTACGGTTGAAATTGGGAAGGCCGATTTCTACGTCTAGCACACCATAAGGTAGAGTAATCGCATAATTCTCGGGATGTGGTCCAAAGCCCGGCATCAAGCATTCCCACAATTCGATCTCGAGGCAGTACAAGTTGGGGATCGATGCGAGAAACCAGCACAGAGATCGAGGCAGACAGTTCTTTGACAAAGTACAATATCGTACTTGAGCATTAAATAGTAATATCAATCGTGAATCTTGGCAATAAATGCTGATGTACTATGTTTGAACCCTCCCTACTATAAAAAGGGGATCCTTGTCTTTTTTTTTAAAAACACAACAACACATTGAACACAATACTCAAGAACATTCTTTGCTTTAATCTCAAACATCATTCATTCCTCTTTATTAGCTCGTTTAAATGCATTTATTGCTTTCTTTTTCTTGTTCTTCATTTATAGCCTATCATTGATTATAAATAGTGTATCTCAAGGCCTGCAAATTCGTTATAGCTCCATCGACCATTCGACCTAGGCCCGAGCCTCGGTCTTAGGGGCCTCTGAGGTCGACGTCGAGCCTTCGACTTAAGGCATTCTGGTTTGCTTTCGTTTAGCCTTTTAATTGCTTTCTCACTGTTCCACCCCTAACGCATTCAGATAAAACTGTTCAATAACCGATATTAATATTAATCACGTATGTTTAGAACCATATAACTAAATATAATTATAGTTATCATTTTCACGGTAAACAGAGAGATTGATGACTGAGTGAGGCTGTGAGCCTGGTTGTGAGGATATTGATACCATGACACATGAGTTGTATGTGCAGCACGTGAGTTTTCCGTGCGGATCCAGGTATTGATATAATAGCATGTGAGTTGTCCGTGCAGCACGTGAGCTGTCTGTGCGGATCCAGATATTGATATTATGGCATGTGAGTTTTCCGTATAGCACGTGAGTTGTCCATGCGTAGCGTTTGGGCTGTAGGAGCCCCTCCGAAGTCTGACACCCCCAATGAGCACAGCCGACTATAAACGTGTGTGGATCGAGATACATGGCATTTGCATACACACATGACATAATCGCATTTGCATGCACGCATGACATACATGCATAGAGATGCATTTTTCCTCATGTTATACAATTTCACGTCATCCATGACTTATTATACACATTGACATGTGGGCTTAGAGAGGTATTTTGTGCATGTTATTTGTAATGAAGATGAAACATCTTACTTATTGCTGAAAAGTTTTTGGGAAAAATCATAGTTTTCAAACTTAGATGTATTTCGGCATTTTGACAAAGGATTTGAGTCTCACTAAGATATTTGAAAAACATGCCTATTTTCTGGAACTGTGAGCGATTTGAGCATTTTACTTCTGAGATACTCTTTTTATTACTTGTATTACGCTGTTGCGAACTGTTGTAGAATACCGGTATTGGACCTGACTTAGTGTTAGCTCGTCACTTATTTCAACCTAAGGTTAGGTTTGTTACTTACTCAGTATATGGGGTCGGTTGTACTGATACTACACTTCTGCACATTGCGTGCAGATGTCGGTTGATGTTGTTGATGTGCTCGATGGTTGCGGAACTTGAAGATGTATCGGCATTCCTGTTGTAGCTACCTCTTTTGTTCGGGGTAGCCTTAGATTATAAAACTTTGTTTATGTACTTTTCAAACAGACTGTGTATTTGTTTCATTATTTCTTTGAAACTCTATTCGTAGAAGCTCATGATTTGTACTACAAGTCCTTGGGGAAATGTAATGGATTTAGATCATTTATTTTGTTAAATTGACTTATTAACAGTATTGAAACTCGATAGTTATTAGTTGGCTTACCTAGCGGGTTGGGTTAGGTGTTATCACGACTATCGAAATTTGGGTCGTGACTAGCAGGTTGGGTTAGAGATCTAGGTTCATTGGTTGTACAAGTCATGAGCAAGTGTCTAGTAGAGTCTTATGGATCGATATGATGACGGTCATACCTATCTTCAAGAGACTATAGGGCATTTAGGATACACTTCCCATCTTTCTTTCCTTATCGTGCGGCATTGATTCAGCTTGAAGCGTAATCCTTTGAATTTCTTCCACGCATTCGTATGCGCATATGAGCGCTCGATATTAGTTGTGTATCCACAGCTTGTGATTCCCTGGATGAGGTGCAAGATGTGATTTCTGTGTGTTGATGATGGGCCAGCCTGGAAGACTTGAGGCCTATTTTTTATTGTAGCTTGAGCACAGAGGTATTGATTGTGTGAGCACGTGCTTTTGGATTTATATTTCCGGTAGTGTCCCTATTAGTGGAATTTGTGGTTGGATGGCTACGTGATGTGTATGATGTGACTGCGAGATGTGTTCATATGGTTTGAATATGACGAGGAGGGTTTTCTTGAGGTGTAGAAAGAACTATTGGGTGCTTGATTTCCAACTTGATTTGACGTATAGTCTCGGGTTATAGGTGTGTTGAAAAATCTTTTCATGTTGTTTAGTTGAGGAGTGAAGTAGATTTTCATGGCGTGATATGAGTTTAGACTCAGGAAGAGTAAGTGATTGCGTAATAGTTATGACTGTGGAAGGGCGTGAGAGATGTCAGTTTGAGGCTCAGCAGGCAGGTTATCACCTGCAGGGTGTCCTGAGGTTGTGTGATCCCTATGTTGTTTCTGTGGAGAGTTTTCTCTTACCGTTGGGTTATATGTGTAGAACCTGAGATTGGATCACTTGAGAAGGTTGGCTTGACTGTCATGAGGATGAACGCGAGCTTAGAAGATGATTTGAGGTATTATATGGTTTGTGTTACATCAGCTTATGAAGGATTTAGTTGAATTTCCGTGCGGGATTTTGGGCACCAATAGAGTATGGGTATTATGAGTTATCAAATGCTTTATTCCTTGGCTTTGGGCCAAGTGGGGGAGTCTTCTATCGACGGGTTGATTACGCGGTTAGGTGTTGTATTGGTTTCAGTTTGTGGTATATTGGTGAATCAGTTATGTCTTACAGAGGTTGAGTTCGAGGATGTATCGAGTAAGGGAATTTATCAATACGGGTTGTATTATACTCTATAGGTATATGGAAATCATGGAATGATTGGGTGGTTAATCGTAAAGGATGTAGTGTTCATGGAGTAGAAATTTGCTCGATTACTTAGAGGTGTGAATTACTTCTTAGGGTTTTGGGGTGAAAGTGGGGCACAATTCGTTCGGTCCGTTTGGGCGGCTATTGAGATTCAAGTAGAGTGGATGACTCTTGAGAATGGTTCTAATGAATTCAATATTTATACGTGGCAATTGAGAATGTTGCAGATTTGTGTATGGCTAGAAGCTGAGAGTTACATTGAATGGTTTCGAGACTCGTAGTATTTCTATATCATTATGGATTCTACATTCAGTATCAGGAAGGTGAAGGTAATGGCTTTAGATTCACAGAAGGTCTCTTAAAAGTAGGTATCTCGGTTGAGGTATTTTTGGGGTGCTTAACAGAGCATTTAACGGCTTATGAGCCTTAGGACGATATAGTTTTATGTTTGGGTCTCGTGTGGTGAGTTTTGGTTGCGTATTCTGGTATTACGGCAAGGAGAAGTATCAATTTGAAGGTAATCAAGAAGGAACTCAAAGAATTAGGAGAGCTTACTGACGGGTTGGATCAGCATGGTAACAGATGTGATTGGCTCTTCTGGTTCTTATGATGTAGTGAGTTTCTTCAGGTGTTCTAGGCGATACTCTCAGGTTTTGATGTCTTGCGTAGTTTGGTTGAGTTAGAGGAATTCAGTCCTGACAGTTTGGTTAAGAGTAAATGGGTTTCGGAGAGTTCTTGATGATTTCTACCACGGGTTGAGATATATATATTTCCTACTGGTGCGAAGGGCATGTTGCGTATTGTGATTTTCTCTTGGATGAGGTAAAATGAAAAGTTCACAGCTAATTGAGTGAATAGTTATTTGTACTCGGAGCAGATTATGAAGTTCTTGTATTTTTCATACGATGGCACGGCATATGTGGTGTGAAGTGTGGGATGGAGATTTGCATGGGCAAGGTCATCGTTCAGTGATGAAGGAGACTGGGTAAACGATATTACTACTTGGTATACTTTGATGATAGTGTACATTTCAGAAGGGGAGATGTGTTCCGATTATGGATACTTCATTGGTATTACGGTGCTTTCTTAGTTGATCAACTGTTGATGTTCAAATTTTGCTTTGTGGCACAGAAGAATTATAGAAGTATTCCTTGTGGGATGATCCCGTATTGGAGAAGTGTTAGGCATCCAGGCGATAGAGATGAGATCAAATATGGTGATTTGTGTGTTTTATGGATTTTGAGACTGGGAGTTTCCATGAGTAGATTGTTACGTGGTTGTGGACTCTGAAAATGTAGCCAGGGTTGGTCAGAGGAGAGTATGTGTTGTGATTCAGTCATTGTGGACTTTTTATAGGGTTATTTATCTATTGTGGGTGACGAGAGTTGATTTGGAGTTCATTGGTAGGCCCAATATGGATGTGTGTCCTGCACCGGGTCGAATTTGTTGACTCCGAGCTGCTATTATTGAGGGGTGTTCCATTCAGTTGTTATTGAGCTTATTCATGTTCTGAAATGATATGTGAGTTACCCTTCTATGTTACTAGGAGTGTGAATCGTTGGTTATATGCACACATGGTGCGGTTCTATTTAGGCTCATAACAGAAATTTGAGCAAGATGAGTATTCGGGTATTGCGTGATTGATTGCGTGTTGTCTATGTTCTTTCAGGATGATGGCATTGTGCTATTTGCTCCCTGCGGTTAGGGTAATGCATTATGGGTACTTGAGCAGGGTGGATTTTGAGCATGGTGGCTCGAGGTATATAATACGGACCAGTGTTTAGATGGGGGTCATGCATTGTAGCGGAGTTATGTAGAGGTATGATCCTTTGTGTTAGGTTTATGTGTTTTGGTTCTGCGGTGTGTGATGAGTTCTTAGCATTGCGTTGTGGTGATACCCGTTGATCTTGCGGGACGGTTCTCTTGTTTGATGTCATTTTCCATGTTTGAGTACATTTGGAATGTTGCTTATTAGTGCACGGACTGCACAGGTCGTGGCTTTAGATTGTATTGATGTGCCATGTCACTAGAATGATCGTGTTGGATGTGATGAGGTCATTGGGCCTAGAATGGGTGTTATCGGATCTAATGCGGTATATTTGGAAGGATCTTGTTGCTGATCAACTTAAAAATTTGCTATAGTTCATATCGAAGGAGAGGGAGTTCCACAACTGGTTGATCTAATGAATAGTTATGAGTTTCTGCGTGTTTCTTTCATCATCAGCAGTACACAAAAGCTTTAGAACGAGGTTTTGTTTGACATGAGGTTTATTACCGATATTGGACTATTTTGAGAAGTTACTTTGATCAGAAATTTTACTACGAGTATGCGAGTCGTGTGATATGTTGGGTGATTACATCTTGGTTTGTGGTTATGACTTGATATAGCTTGTCCATGATTATACATTGTGTAAATGCGAAGTTCGGGTCTTGTAGTAAATTCCTGATGTTGAAAATTGGATATTGTGGTTTACGGAATAAAGTTGAAGTAATTATCTTCAGTTATGTTGTGTTGTCGGGCCTATATAGAATAAGGTGACAGGATCACCCGCGAGTATGTACATGGTAAGGTTACACGGCAGTTTGACGGCTTAGGAACAACTCTTGGCACGTTCGAGGACGAACGTATATTTAAGTGGGGGAGAATGTAACGACCTGAACGGTCATTTTGAGAATTTGCATTTCGCTCGGTAGTTTGGGGACACGAGTAGCTCCGTATGATGTATTAAGACTTGTGTGCAAAATTTGAGTTAATTCCGAGTTGATTTGATATGTTTCGGCGCGAGTTTTTGGAAGTCGAAAGTTCGAAAGTTCATTTAGCTTGATTTGAGGTGCGTTTCGTCGTTTAAATGTTGTTATGCATGATTTGAGGCCTTGAGTTGGTTCTTGTTATGTTATGGGACTTGTTAGTATGTTCGTACGGGGTCCCGAGGGGCTCGGGTGAGTTTCGGATAGGTTTGGGTTGCGTTGCGCTCGTTTTTCTTATGTTTCGATGTCGTTTCTTCAAGCATAAATGGTACCACATTAAGCAAATGAGCTCCGATTTCTGTTTTGATTAAAGCATTAGATCTGTATCGTAATTACGGAGACATAGCAAAATGAATCATCGAATTTTGACATCGTATGAGAAATTTATAGTCATTTTACTAAAAATTGGGTTGCCATATTTGATTCAGATTAATTAAGAAATTGTCATTGAATTCGTATTTAAAAATATGCACTATTTGCAAATAATTGAACCAACATATCTCCTTCATTATGAGGTTAAATTGAGTGATTCAAAAGCCTAACTTGACTAAAATTTCACAAAGGAATCCATTGGAGACATAAAAAGCGAGTTTCGGGATCATTTGGCATGAGAAACGAGGCAGAATAGCTGGCAGAAAAATATATAAAATAATAGTTTGTTCATTCGGTCATATTTTGAGTTTGGAACTCAGATTTGGGAGATTTTGGAGGCAATTTTCACCATATGGATTGGGGTAAGTGTTCTCTACTCGGTTTTGGTTATATTTCATGAATTCATCTTCGTTTTTGGGATTTGATTGATGATTTCAAAGTGAAATTCGGGGGGTTTTGCCTAAAGTTTCATAAAGTGAATTTTTATGTTCTGAACATCGATTCGGAGTCGGATTTGAGTGAAATAAGTATGGTTGGACTCATAATTGAATGGATTGTTGGATTTTGTGAGTTTTGTCGGGTTTCGAGGTGCGGACCCTGTTGGGAAATTTGGCCGATTTTGGGCTTTTGATTAAAGATTCAACCTTTTTCAATTGGGATTGGTTCCTTTAGCATTTTTTAATGTATTTGAGTTATTTTTTGTCAATTTCAATCAATTTGGAGGTCGAAACGCGCGGGATGGAATCTTTGGAGCATCGCCTGGCCTGCTCGGCATTGGTATTGGCTCGTTCGAGATAAGTAACTCTTTTAAACTTAGTGTTGAGGGTACGAAGCCCCGAACTAGGTATTATGTGATTGGTATTGAGGTGACGCACATGCTAGGTGACGGGCGTGTGGGCGTGCACCTTGTGAAATGGGACCTTATGGTTCCCATGGCGCAGTATAGTGGCCCTATTTTGTCAATATATGTGTTTTTACCATGTGATAAAGTAATTAAGTTGTCAATCATACTAGATATCGTGTTTAGACTTTATGTTGATACTGTTGAGACACATAGTGATTGTTTCTTGCTGTTATTTCACAGACTTCATTGATATTTTGTACCTAGTCATGTTCATGCATTCATATCATATATAAGTCTCAGTTGTTATCTATTGATACATCACATTCTTGTTGTCGGGCTAGTTTCATGGCACTGTGAGCCCGTGAGCGAGACTGGAAAGATTGATGACTGAGTGAGGTCGGGGGCCTGGTTGTGAGGATATTGATACCATAGCACGTGAGTTATCCGCGCATCAGGTGAGCTGTCCGTGCGGATCCAGGTATTGATATCATAGTACGTGAGTTGTCCGTGTGGATCCTGATATTGATATTATGGCACGTGAGTTGTCTTTGCAGCACGTGAGTTGTCCGTGCGTAGCGCTTGGGCTTTAGGAGTCCCTGCGGAGTCTGAACACCCCCAGTGAGCACAGTCGACTATAACGTGTGTGGATCGAGATACATGGCATTTGCATACACACATGACATACAAGCATTTGCATGCACGCATGACATAAATGCATAGAGATGTATTTTTCCTCATGTTATACAGTTTTACGCCATCCATGACTTATTATACACATTAATATGTGGGCTCAGTGAGGTATTTTGTACCTGTTATTTGTAAAGAAGATGAAACATCTTACTTATTGCTAAAAAAATTTGGGAAAAATCATAGTTTTCAAACTTACCTGTATTTCGGCATTTTGACAAAGGATTTGAGTTCTCACTAAGATATTTGAAAAGCATGCCTATTTTCTAGAACTGTGAGCGAGTTAAGCATTTTACTTCTGAGATACTCTTTTTATTACTTGTATTACGCTATTGCGAATTGTTGTAGAATACTGGTACTGGACCCGACCTAGTATTAGCTCATCACTGCTTTCAACCTAAGGTTAGTTTTGTTACTTACTCAGTACATAGGGTCGGTTGTACTGATACTACTTTTTTGCACATTGCGTGTAGATGTCGGTTGATGTTGTTGTTGTGCTCGATGGTTGCGGAACTTGAAGATGTACCGGCGTCCCTGTTGTAGCTGCCTCTTTTGTTCGGGGTAGCCTTAGCTTATAAAACTTTGTTTATGTACTTTTCAAACAGACTGTGTATTTATTTCATTGGTGCTTTATAAACTCTATTCGTAGAAGCTCATGATTTGTACTACCAGTCCTGGGAAAATGTAATGAATTTAGATAATTTATTTTGTTTAATTGACTTATTAATATTATTGAAATTGGATAGCTATTAGTTGGCTTACCTAGCGAGTTAGGTTAGGTGCCATCACGACTAGCGGATTTTGGGTCGTGACATACGTACCTATCATAGCAAGAAGGTTTTTTCAAGGATTCAAGTTGCTCAACAGAAGAACCATGTCTAGAAGACAAAGCTGCTAAAGTTGTTTAGTTGTTTAGGATTAATTCATTGTTCTTTAATTGTAATCTATTTTGCTTTTTAGAAGTAATTATTAGGTAATATTTTAAAAGGGTTTTTTTCGAGACTCGCTTGGGGCTCACCCTTGGGCGAGGCACTACCAAAATGCAATGAGGGTCATCCGTGGGGCTTAGCTATGAGGCTTACGTCCCAAGCGCCCGACAGGGTGCCCTAAATGCGCCTGATACTCAATGCTCGGGACTCGCCCAATGATTCCTACGCAAACCATGTGTTGAATTTTCAAATTAGCATTATTGTTCCATAAAATTCTTTAACAAATGAATGATTTTCAATAGGGATTTAAACATTATCAATAACTCAAATAACAAGTTGTAGTCTTGCATATTTGCTACACAAGAATATCGTGAGGGTGAATATTGTTTAGATATTCTTCTAAAAATAAATAGCAAAAATTTATATCTTCACTTGCTAGCGATCTTCATGTCTTAGTTCTATGTCTCTAAAGAATTATCAGCTTTTATTAAATCATTTTTTAATGCAATTTTGTATTTTTTTCATCACAAAGTAATGCTTTAAATTACACTATTGGTGAATTTTGTTTATCACTTTCTTTAGTGAGGTAAAATGTGTAGTTTGATATATTTTTAAGAAATTATAATTTTTTAACTGTTTCAATTAAAATCGTTTTAAAGTTAAGACATTATAGTTGATTTATATCTCATAATAACTTTAATACTATTGCATTACTTATATTTATAAAATATGCTAGATATTATTTTCTATGGGTTTCTTTAATCCCTTTAATTTCTCTAAATTTATAATATACTTTTATATTTTTGTGTTATTGTGCTATTTTATCAATTTATAAGTAAAATTTTAAATATTCATGCCGCTTATTGTTTATGTCCCGGGGTATAAGCCTCCCCGCAAAATAAGTAAAATGCTACATCTCACACTATCGTCTTTAAAATACTAGTATTAGGTTATCAAATTTGAAGAATTTAGTTAGCTTTCTAGGTTAGAGTTTATAGTCTTGAAAGAGGTAGCTACAATTGGGTTGATTGTAGGGGTTAAGGTACTAGAGTTACTCTCTTGGGTTACTGAGTTATAATCTACAATATCTCTTAAAAGTTAATAAAATCTTGAGGCAAATCCTTCAAAGATAGGTCCTGGTTTTACAATTTTGAGAAAATAAGTTTTCCATGTAAAAATTATTGTATTGTTTAATTTTCGCACTTTAATTTATGTTTGTGTTTGAAATATTTAGGTTAAAGAACCAAGTTTTATAACGCACAAAAATCGGGCAAAATACAATTCAGTCCTCTCTTTCTTGTGTCAAGGTACGTCCTAAAATAATAATTGGTATTAAAGTAGGTTCTTTCAAGTAAAGTTATTAAAGTAGGCCACCATTGTTCAACGAAAAGTATTATGGATGGTGGAAATAAAGGATGTGAGAAGATTTAGAACTCTACGACATTGTTTAGAAAGGCCCTAAGGTTCTCATGACCAAAGATGATAAGGGTGAAGTAATTTGGCCCAAAAATTCGGAGCGTTATTTTGATGAAGATATCAAGGTTGTCCAGAAGAATACCAAGTCAAGAAAATATTAATATGTGGTATTGGTCTGTTGAATACATTTGACATGCTCACAAGGTAGTATGAAATCTTCAAGATGAATGAAGGGAAAACTATCCAAGAGATACATATTAGGTTAATGTCAGGACCCCAATTTTCTACCGTAGGATATCATGATGGCACTTAATCTCTACGACTAGGAAAGCATAACATGCATAGAAAAATAGCGAAAATACTACTAAAACTTCAAATTAAACCTTCACACTATTACAATAAACTCAACAGTACAATAGCCAACACTTTTCCAAAAACCTAGTGGAATTGAGTCATAAGCTCTACGAGAGGTACTAATAGTATCAAAATATAATATTATTTACAACAAGAAATAAAACAGTAAAATGTCTAAACCAAAATGTGACTCTGAGGCCTATGGACGTCCAGCAGGTATACATTGAAGTCTTCAAAAGTAGCTACTTTATCGACCTCTAGCGTTCGACACGAGCAACCGTACCTGGATCTGCACAAGAAGATGCATAGAAGCGTAGTATGAGTACACCATAATGGTACCCAATATGTATCAAGCCAAACATCGGCAGAGAAGTGATGAGGCCAGGTCAAGACACCTGCCAGGATATAAATAGCAGAATGAAAACATAATAAAGAAAAGTAAAGGCAGGGGGAGAAATAAATGATATGAATCAAGCCAACAACACAGACTAATGACAGAATTGTAGGCATAGAGATAACATAAGGGAAACAATTTAATGAGAAACACCAAAGTCAAATACGGATCCAAACTGATAAGACAAGGAAGAATAAAAGCAACAAGAAGTGTTTCACCAATAACTCTTTACAACCTAAAATAAACAACAAGAATCACAGTAGAGGTACCACCTCGTATACAACAAGAATTACAATCGAGGTACCGCCTCAAGTACAACAAGATTCACAACCAAGGTACCGCCCCGTATTCACATTTCTCAATTTCAATCATTTTACTTCATTATACCGCTGCATGAGCCTTATTTTAAATAGTTTTGAAAGTATTTTTCCCAAAATATCGACACGCACTTAGCCCACCTTATGACGCTGTGTGACTTTAAGTAATTCTCTTACAAGCAACACGCAGATAAATCCCACCTTAAGTCACCGCATGCACATTAACCCCTATTCTTATACAGCCACACCCACATCAATATCACATCATAATAATAACTCGCACCACAAGTGCGCATATGCCATAACTTGCTAATAATCAACAATATCAATGTTTCCACAATAATAGACTATGGCTCAACCACAATGTGTACAGAATGTCAGCAATAACCATGAATATAAATTTCTCAATATGAAAGATATCTCAACAATAAACAACTTCGCCAACGTGATAATGACTTTCACAACTTCAATACCAATAACTCAACAGTACGAGAGATAATGTGTAACTACGATATCAAATAAAAATAATTAGTAAGACATAACATGTAACAATGACTTCAAATAATGATAACTCAACAATGGAAGAGATAACATGTAACAATGCTTCAAGTAATGACAAATCAACGATGGACGAGATAACACGTAGAAATGACTTCAAATGATGATAAATCAACAATATAAGAGATAGCATGTAATAATAAAAGATGCAACAACGTCAACTAAGCATAAGCGTAAAATATCAAGTAAGATGTAGAATAAGTGTTAACAAAGTCATTTAAGGCATGCAAGAATAGACTAACACAAGTAAGGGTAGATTGACTATCAGAATTTAAAATATGATTATGACAATTAAATTAAAACGTGAAAAGAGTCTAAGTAGTCTAAATCGGTCAAATACCACATATAATTTGTGTACCCACTCGTCACCTTGCGTACACAGTTTTCACATAGCACAAATAATACAATCTATTCCAAATCCTAAGGAAAAAAATTTCACACAAAGTTAGGCAAGATACTTACCTCAACTAGGCCAACTCAACCCACAAAAATAGCTTTTTCCCTAAAATTCGACTCCACACGACTCAAATCTTACCAAAATTGACTTAATATCATCAAACAATACAAGGAAAAACAATTATAATAGATAAAGTTATGATCTTTATATTTTTCAAAATATGTCAACAAAAGTCGACCCGGTGCCCGCCCAGTCGAAACCCGGGTCCAAGGGTAGATTACGACTATCCATAACCCCATGAATTCACATATGTGATTAGTTTCAAAATTCGAGTCCAAATCGACTCTCAAAACTCAAATATCATATGATTTTGATGTTAAATCTAAGATATTGATGAAATATAAATAGAAATTGATTAGAATCACTCACCCAATGTTTGTAGATGAAAATCCCCTCTCCAAATCACCTCCTACCGAGTCTAGGATTACAAAATATGAGAATGAGGTGAAATATCGACTTTCCATCCCTTATGACCAGCTGCATATATCGCATTTGTTACACAAGGTTTGTATTTTCGAACCCTCGAAATTGCGAACCAGCGGTCGCATTTGTGAACCCTGACAACCTCAATGAAAAGTTGCAATTACAACAAAGTCTTCGCAATAGCGAATATGGCTACTATCGCAACTCCAACCAAATGATTACAATTGCGAACCTTCTCTTAGGCCTGCTGACTTTGCAAATGCGAAGGGAAACTCACACTTGCGACATCCGGCCCCCTACTGTCACCTTTGCAATTTTGAGGCTGGTGCTCGCAGTTGTGATAACACAACACCAGCAACACCGGCAATTCATTTTCAGTGCAATTCATTCTGAAACATGTTCGAAACTCAACCAAGCCCCCGGGGCTCCAAACTAAACATCCATACAAGTCTAAAACCATCATACAAGCTCGCTCGCACGATAAAATCAAAAGAATAACATCTAGAACTACGAATCAAACACTAAAACGCATGAATTTCAAAGTAAATTTCAAGAACTACTAGAAATTTCAACTAAGCATCCGAATCCTATCAATTCAACTCCAGATGATACAAAATTTTGCAAACAAGTTCTAAATAACATAACAGACCTATCCCAAGTCCCAAAATAAAATTCCGAACTCGATAGAATAAAGTCAACCTATGGTCAAACTTTTAACCTTCCAATTGCCAAATTTCGACAAAACAACACAAATCAACCTACGGACTTCCGAATTCATATACAGGCATATGGCCAAGTCCAAAATCATGATACAAAGCTATTGGAGCTATCAAAATACCGTTCCATGGGCGTTTTTACATAAGTCAAAGTTTGGTTAATAGTCTTCTAAGCCAAGAATCTAAAGGGTCTAAATCAACCCGAAATATTCCTGGAACGAAACTAATCAATCTCGTAAGTCATAAAGCGAACATCATAAGGGGAAACAGAGCGCAATTACACAAAACGACCAGTCGGGTCGTCGCATTCTCCCCTTTTAAAACAAACTTTTGTCCTCAAACGTGCATAAGGACATACCTGAAGTGATGGATAGATGAGGATAACGACCCGCATACTGTGCTCTGCCTCCCATATCTCCTCCTAGATTGGATGACCCTTCCATTGAACCTTTATTTAAGCGATGTCCTTTGATCTCAACTTCCGGACCTGTCTGTCTAAGATAGCTACTGGCTCCTCAATATAAGTCAAATCCTTGTACAATCGGACTGTGTTAAAGTTTAAAACATGAGACGGATCACCAAAATACTTTCGGAGCATAGAAACATGGAACACCAGATGAACTGCAGATAAGCTAGGTGGAAATGCAAGCTTGTAGGACACCTCACCGATCCTCTTAAGGATCTCAAAAGGGCTGATATACCTAGGGCTCAACTTGCCCTTCTTCCCGAACCTCATCACACCCTTCACGGGTGAAAACTAGAGCAAAACTCGCTCCCCAACCATTAATGCTACATCATGAACCTTACGATCAGCATAACTCTTCTATCTAGACTAGGTTGTACGAAGTCGATCCTGAATCAACTTGACTTTCTCCAAGGCATTCCCAACCATATCCGTGCCCAGTAACTTAGCCTCTCCCGACTTAAACCAACCAACTGGAGAACGACACCATCTCCCATATATGGCCTTATAATACGCCATCGGAATACTCGGTTGGTAGTTTTTGTTGTAGGAAAACTCCACAAGGGGCAAGAAATATCCCAAGAACCCCCAAAATCCATAACACATGCACGAAGCATATCCTCAAATATCTTAATGGTGCGCTCGGACTATCCGTCCCTCTAGGAGTGAAATGTATGCTCAACTCAACATGTGTTCCTAACTCATGTTGCACAACTCTCCAAACATGCGATGCAAAATATGTGCCTCGGTCAAAGATGATAGATACCAGCATGACATGAAGTCGGACAATCTTGCGGATATAGATCTGAGCTAGATGCTCTCAATAACAGATATTCAATACTGGAATAAAATGAGCCAACTTGGTTAACCTGTCCAATCACCCACATTGCGTCAAATTTCTCTGATTCCTTGGGTGTCCAACAACGAAGTCCATGGTAACACGCTCCCATTTTCCACTGGAGAATCTTAAGTCTCTAAAGAAAACCGTCTGGCCTCTGATGCTCATACTTCACTTTCTGACAATTAAGGCACCAAGCTACATACTCCATTGTGTCTTTCTTCATTCTCCTCCACTAATAGTGTTGCCTTAAATCCTGATACATCTTAGAGGCACCCAGATAAATAGAGTACCGCAATTGTGGGCCTCCTCAAGAATTAACTCACACAACCCATCCACATCGGGCACACATAACCGTCCCTACATTTGCAATTCCCCAACATCTCTAATAAAAACCTCCTTGGCATCGCCGTGTTGTACCGTGTCCTTAAGGAAAAGAAAATGGGGGTCGTCATACTAACGCTCTCTGATGCGATCATATAAAGAGGACCGATAAACCACGCAAATAATAACTCGACTGGGCTTTGAAACATCCAATCTAACAAGTTGGTTGGACAAGGCATGAACATCAATGGCTAGTGGCCTCTCTTCTGCCGGTAGATATGCTAAACTGCCCAAGCTCTCCGCTTTTCGACTCAAGGAATTGGCCACCATATTTCCCTTCCCAGGATGATTAGAATAGTGATATCATAGTCTTTAAGCAACTCTAACCATCTCCGTTGCCGCAAGTTAAGATCTTTTTGTCTGAACATATATTGTAGACTCTAGTGGTCAGTAAAGACCTCACAAGGGACACCGTACAAATAGTGTCGCCAAATCTTCAATGCATGAACAATAGCTGGCAATTACAAGTCGTGAACCAGATAATTCTTCTCATGGGTCTTCAACCGCCGAGACGCGTAGGCAATCACCCTACTATCTTGAATCAACACTGCGCTAAGGCCAACACGTATGCATCACAATAAACGGTGTAAGACCCCAAAACCGTAGGCAACGTCAACACTGGGGTTGTAGTCAAAGCAGTCTTGAGTTTTTGAAAGCTTGCCTCACACTTCTCGACAATTTGAAAGAAGCACCCTTCTAGGTCAATCTGGTTATAGATGGATGAGAAACCCTTTACAAAATGGCGATAATACCCGGCCAAACCAAGAAACTTCAAATCTCAGTAGCTTAAAACGATTTGGGCCAACTCTGATCTACTTCAATCTTCATCGGATCTATCTTTATCCCCTCACTCGACACCACATGACCCATAAACACCACCCAATCAAGCCAAAATTCACTTTGTGAATTTTGCATACAATTTCTTCTCTCTCAAGGTCTAAAGCACGATCCTCAGGTGTTGCTCAAGATATTCCTGGTTACGAGAGTACACCAAGATGTCGTCAACAAACACAATGAAGAATGAATCAATATATGGTTGGAATACATTGTTCATTAGGTGCATAAATGTTGTTGGGGCGTTGGTCATCCCAAATGACATCACAAGGAACTCATAGTGACCATACCGAGTCCTAAAGGCAGTCTTGGGATATCCGGATCCCTAATCGTCAGCTGATGATACCCCAACCATAAATCAATCTTTGAGAACACTCCGGCACCCTGTAGCTGATCAAAGAAGTCATCAATGTGCGGCAATGGATACCTTCTCTTCACTGTAACCTTGTTCAACTGCCAATAATCAATACACATGCACATAGAATAGTCCTTCTTCTTCACAAACAAAACCAGAGCACCCCAAGGCGATTCACTAGGACGAATGAAACCCTTATCAAACAAATCTTGCAACTACTCTTTTAACTCCTTAATCTATGTTGACGTCGTATGACATGGTGGAATAAAAATGGGATGAATGTCCAGCAACATGTCAATATCAAGATCGATATCCCTATCGGGCGGCATTCTCGGAAGATATGTTGGAAATACATTTGGAAAGTCTCTCACTATTGAAACTAACTCAACGGTAGGAGTATCAGCATTGACATCTCTCACAAAGGCTAGATATGCATCACACTGATTCTCATCCATCCGCTGAGCCTTTAGAAATGATACGACCCCGCTACGAACATAATCCAAAATACCCATACACTCTAACCGTGAGAAACCTGCCATAGCCAATGTCACAGTCTTGGCGTGACAATCTAGAATAGCATGATAGGAAGACAACCAGTCCATGCCCAAAATAACATCGAAGTATACCATACTAAGAAACAATATATCAACTCTGGTCTCAAAACCATGAATAACAACTAAACATTACCGATACACACGGTCTTCAATAATAGAATATTCTACATGTGTAGACACATAAAGTGGATAACTAAAAGAATCACGAGATATATCCAAATACGGAGCAAAGTAATATGACACATATGAATAAGTGGATCCCGGATCAAATGAGCCTGATGCATCTTTAAGACAAACTAGAACCATAGTTGTGATGATTGCGTCTAAGGTGACTGACTCCGTCCTACCTGGAAAAGCATAGAATATGGCCTGGCCTTCCCATCTAGGGAGACCGATACCCGTCAGTACCCCACCCCTAGATGGTTGTGCGGGTGGAGCGGCAATTGGGGGGACAACCATGACTTGAGAAATCTGCAGGCCTGATTGCATCCGTGGAGCTGAGTAGTCTGTAGAGGTGCACCCCTCCTGAGTTTGGGACAGTTTCTAACCGTATGACGGGTATCACCACACTAAAATCAATATCTCGATGGGCGTGTCTTCTGGGACTAGTTCAGGCCTTGTTGGCTGGACTTACCGCTGAAGACACCCCGGGCAAGATGTGCACTTGAAAGTGGCTGAGCCAGATGTGCAACATGAGATCTCAGAATAATCGGAGCACCACTAGAAGTTAGAAGTGCTCTATGAACTGGACATCTCACATAGCCTCTACCATGAAGGGTCGTAGCTGCAGCGTGGACATCACTAAATCCTCCCATACATCGAGGCCTTTTGGCCTCCATATCCTCTCTCTCATGGTCCCGCATACCCTCCAACCACCATGCGATCTCTACCACCTATTGATATGGTGTATATGTATCTAACTCTCGGGCCATGATAAACATAATACCATAGTTGATCGACTTGATGAATCGGTAGACTCGCCCCCTAACTGTAGAAACCAAAGTAGGCGCATGTCTTGATGACACTTACATAGTACCCTGACACAGCTTCTCAAACTCCATGCGCTATGTATCCCAAAGGGTATGGGGAACACTCTCTCAAGAACGTATCTGAAAACTGAGTCCATGTAAGTAAAGCTACATCGGCTGGGCTACCCTCCTCGTAAACTCGCCACTACTGATATGCTTCTCCTGACAGCTGAAAAGTGGTGAAAGCAACTCCGCTCATGGTGCAAAGAATATAGTGGCACTTCTCTAGAAAATCTTATACATCCTCTAAAGCTAATCCATTGAAAGTAGAAGGATGGTACTTCTTAAACCTTTCAAGTATAAGCTCCTCCTTCTCAGATGCCACTGCCCTAACCTCGGGCTGAACAGGAACAACAGGTTGCGCTGGCATAACCTCTAGGACCTGATCAACATGGACCCACTGCTTTGGGGTATGGGCCGCAAGAGTCTAAGCTCCACTCCTAGCTGAGATGTGGCTGGTGCAAGTGGAATCAACTCCGCTTGATCTAGAGTACCGAACATGCTCAAGAATTGTGCGAGGGTCTCCTAAAGTGCAAGGCTGGCAACATGAGCCTTTGGTGCCTGCCGCCCTACTGTAGCTACTAGTAGCTCCTCTGTCGCAGCTCAGGCAGGTGATCTTGCTGCACCACATGCCCTTTCTCGGCCTTTGTCCTAGTCCCGACCCCGGCCCCGACCTTTCACGGCTCTAGTAGGGAGCACGGGTGTCTCGTCGTCAGATCCAAGAGTGCGTGTCCTAACCATTTGTGAGTGAATAGAAAGTCAAAGATTTAGTTTTTGAAGTAAACTAATTCGCAGGATAAGGAATCAAAGGAGTGATGTTTTCCTAATGTAGCTTCTCGAAAATAAGTACAGGCGTTTCTATACCAATTTGCAAGGCTCTACTAAACCTGCTTATGACTCGTAACATTTATGAACCTAGGGGTCTGATCCCAACTTTTCACATCCCCTATTTCCCACCGTAGGATGTCGGATAACACCTAGTCTCTACGATGAGGTAAGTCTAACATGCATAGAGAAATAGCGGAAATACTACTAAAACATATAATTAAACTTTCACACTATTATAATAATCTCAACTATACAATAGCCATCACTTTCCGCAAAACCTGGCGGTATGGAGTCATAAGCTCTATGAGAGGTACTAAATATAATACTATTTGAAATAAGAAATAAATAGTAGAATGACTAAAATACAAGGGGACTCTAAAGCCTACGGACGTCAAGCAGGTATACCGTGAAGTGTCCAAAAGCAGCTACTCAATCAACCTCTAGCATCCGGCACAAGCACACGTACCTGGATCTGTACAAAAAGAAGTGCAGAAAGATAGTATGAGTACATCACAACTATATCTGGAAAGTATCAAGCTTAACCTCGGTAGAGTAGCGACGAGGCCAGGTAAAGATACCTACTAAGATATATATAGCAGAATGAAAACATGATAACAAGAAGTAAAGGCAGGCGGAGAAATAAATGACACAGAGCAAGTCAATAACATAAAATAATGACATAATTGTAGGCATAGAGATAACATAAGGGAAACAATTTATAGAGAACCACCAAAGTCAAATATGGATCCAAACTTATAAGACAAGGAAGAATAAAAGCAACAAGAAGTGTTCCATCAATAACTCTTTACAACATGAAATAAACAACAATAATCACAATCAAGGTACTGCCTCGTATACAACATGAATTACAACCGAGGTACCGCCTCGTATACATCAAGAATCAAAATCAAGGTACCGCCTCATATTCACATTTCTCAATTTCAATCACAATCCTTCCTTATACTGCAGCGTGAGCCTTATTTTTTAATAGTTTTTAAAAATATTTTTCCCAAAATAGCTACACGCACTTAGCCCACCTTACGACATTGCGTGGCTTCGAATAATTCCCTTACAAGCAACACGCACATAAGTCTCGCCTTCTGTCGGCACATGCACATTAACCCTTATCCTTATACCGTTGCATGCGCATCAATATCACATCACAATACGGCTCGCACCACAACTTGCCAATAATTAATAATTTCACAACAATATCCCATGGCTTAACCACAATGTGTACAGAATGGCAAAAATAACCATGAATGTAAATTTCTCAACAAGAAGGATATCTCAACAATCAACAACTTCGCCTCAACATGATAACGACTTTCACAACTTCAACACCAATAACTCAACAATTAGAGAGATAATGCGTAACAATGATATCAAATAAGAATAACTCGCAAGGGAAGATATACCATGTAACAATGACTTCAAATAATGATAAATCAACAATGAAAGAGATAGCATGTAACAATGGCTTTAAGTAATGATAAATCAATAATGGACGAGATAATATGTAATAATGACTTCGAATGATGATAAATCAATAATGTAAGAGATAACATGATACAATGAAAGAGGCAACAACTTTTTTTCCCGATAAAATTAACATTCTATTTAACCAAAAATGTTCAATACAAAAGAATTGCTGACCAATTCCTTTGCTATGTATGACAACATAGTACTCTACACTCTTCTACTGACCAGAACAATTGATCAATACGAGGTTTTGATGTCAACTATATCTTATACACATCCTATTACCTATAAAAATTTCTAGAATAGACACTACATTTGACATAACATATAATCTAAAATGATCTATGGAGCCCAGTTCAATTCCTCCAAGTGCTTCTGCGAGCTGGGATACAAGTTGCCTATAATGTGTATATTGATTGCAATATATTTACAAAGTCTATCCGGGGATGAGCTGCCTCTTTGAAATCTAATCTTGTTTCTATATCTCCTTATAAGATATACCATCTTCCCAATGACAGCTTGAGACAATTATCCCAAAGCCTTTCTCTTTCCTAGCACAGATGGCCATCCATTTTACCTCTTCCTGCCATGTAGTTATCTTCCTAGAACACCCAACCCAAGTTATTAGCCTATGCCAAATATTATTAGTGTAACCACAAACAAAGATAAATGCTCAAGGTGTTTATCATCCAGCCCATAGAAGACAGAAGTTTGAGGAACTTGAATACCAAGTTTATGTAGCCTCTCGATAGTAGGTAGCCTACCCTGTAAAGCTAGCCATAAGTTGAATTTGTATCTAGGATGTAAATGTGGTTGTAAGGTTAGGCTCTTCCAGTGCACTTTTTTGAATTTAGGAGTCTCCAGCTGATATAACTTCTTAGTGATGAATCTTCAATCAGTGAGGCAACAACTTCAACTAAGCATAAGAGCAAACTATCAACTAAGATGTAGAATAAGTGTTAACAAAGTCATTTAAGCCATATAAGGATAGACTAACACTTGTAAGGGTAGTTTGACTATGCGAATTTAAAACATGATACAACAATTCAATTAAAGTATGGAAAGAGTGTAAAAAGCCTAAACCGGTAAAATACAACACATAAACCGTGTACTCACTCGTCACCTTGCGCGCATGGTTTCACATAGCACAAAATAATACAATCTATTCCAAATCCTAAGAGAAAATTTCCACACAAAGTTAGGCAAGATACTTACCTCAACTAGGAAAAATCAAGCCTCGAAAATAGCTTTTCCCCTTAAATTCGCGACCACACGGCTCAAATCTAACCAAAATTGACTTATTATCATTTAACAATGCAAGAGAAAACAATTACAATAGATAAAGTTATGATCTTTACACTTTTTCCAATAAGTCAACAAAATCCAATCCGGAGCCCGCACGGTCAAAACCTCGGTCCAACGGTAGATTCCGACTACCATAACCCCATGAGTTCATATGTGTGATTAGTTTTATAATCCGTGAACAAATCAACTCTCAAAACTCAAATTCTTATTTTTCAAAAATATAACAAAGTTTCACAAGTTTTCACTTTGATTCACATAATTTTGATATTAAATCTAAGATATTTTGATGAAATATAGTTGAAAAATAATTAGAATCACTCACTCAATTCTTGTTGATGAAAATCACCTCGTACCAAGTATAGGGTTCTAAAATATGAGAAAAGAGGTGAAATCCTGACTTTCCAACCCTTATGACCAGCCGCAGATGTCGCATTTACAACACAAGGTTTGAATTTGTGAACCCTCACAATAGCGACTCTGGGGTTGCATTTTGAACCCTAACAACCTCAATATAAAGTCGCAATTGCGACAAAGGCTTCATAATTGCGAAGACGACCATTATCGCAAATGCGACCAAATATCACAACTGTGAACCTGTCCTCAAGCCTACTGTCATTGCAAATGCGAAGGGGAAGTCACATTTGCGACATCAGAGACCCCATTGTCACCTTCACAATTGCAAAGCTGGTGCTCGCAATTACGATAACAGAGCACCAGCAACACCAGCAATTCATTTTTCAATTCATTTCGAAACATGTCTGAAACCTATCTTAGCCTCCGGGGATCCAAACCAAATACCACACAAGTCTTAAAGCAGCATACAAACTCGCTCGCGCGATAAAAATACAAAAATGACATCTAGAACTACGAATCAAACATTAAGACGCATGAATGTCAAAGTAAAATTCAAGAACTACTAGAATTATAACTAAGTGTCTGAATCCTATCAATTCACCTCCAAATGATACCAATTTTTGCAGACAAGTTCTAAATAGCATAGCAGACCTACTCCAAGTCCCAAAATCAAATTCCAAACTTGATAGCTAAAAGTCAACCTACGGTCAAACTTTTTAACTTGAAATTGCTGAATTTTGGCAAAAATAATACAAATCAACATACATACTTCCAAATTTAATTTTGGGCATATGCCCAAGTATAAAATCATGATACGAAATTATTGGTTCCATCAAAATACCATTCCAGGGGCATTTTCGTAGAACTCAGAGCTTGGTCAATATTTCTAACTTAGGCTTCTAAGCCAAGAATCAAATGGTCTAAATCAACCTGAAATCTTGAATGAAACTAATCAACCCCGTAATTCATAAAGCCATATACATATATGTGTGTAATATCAAAAGGGGACATGTGGCGAAATTACACAAAATGACCGGTCGGATCGTCACAGCTAACAACAATCACAAACGAGTTAATCTCTCTTAGAGAAATATTCCTTCAAATAAGATCGTAAGAAAAATTTCAAGTGTAATGCCAGCCTCGTGGATAAGCAAGTTCCACGCAATTTCCGAATCTAGGTATCTTGAGACTATGACAATTGACGATCTCATTGGAAATTTAAAAACCTATGAGCTGAAGACATATCAAGATCTATAGATGGAAAAGCCTCGCAAGGATATGAACCTGGTTCTCAAGGCCGCTAAAAAGAGGGAAATGATGATAATGATATGTCTATAATGATAAGAAGATTCCAAAAAATGATTAGAAAAGGTAGATTCCAGAAAAAGGGTAGCACCTCCAAAGCTAAGGCTCCATAATAAATTAGCACTAATGAGTACTAAAAGTGTGACAGTCACAATCACCTTTAGGAATTTCCAAATGTGAAAGACTGAGTGAAAGAAAACTAATCCTGATAGAATGAAAGATTAAAAGAAGAAATGGGTTCCTACAAATAAGTTGACAAAGAAGAGAGAAAATAAGATTGTAAAAAGGGATCTAGCGGCTATTGAAAATACCTATAGTGATTATTTTTATGATAGACATTGATAACAAAGATTAATCCTTGATGGGTAAAACAAATCTAATTCAGACAATAAAGACATTATTGCCTTGATGGCCAGTTTTGATAAGTATGTGGAAAATGACCAAAGTAGGATAAATTTTTATGATATTGAAGAAAATATCCATAATTACTCTAAAAAAATTAGTTTTTTTTGTCTAAGGTCTTAATTGTGCATATCATAGTTGCTCTACTAAAAAGGAACAATGTCACGACCCGAATTACCCCTCCGAACGGTCTCGTAACGGCACCTAGTCTTTACGACTAGGTAAGCCTAAAACTTGTGGAGAAATAAAAGCAATATAATAATTGAAATAGAAAAGAAGAAGAAGACACAAAACACAGCCGCTCGGCATGTACAATTTCACTTCCCAAAACCCGAAATGTCACAACAGTCACAAGCTCTGTACTAATGTTGCTCTATACAAAGAAGTAGCAGAAATACATAAATCATCTATGCTTATACTAGAGTAGAAGGGGACTCATGGGATTCTGCGGACGCGGCAGATTTACCTCGCAGTCTCCTCAAAGCTGCTAAGTGACACTTAGCCACGAAACTGGGTGCTGGCACCTGGATCTGCACACGAAAAACATGTGCAGGAAAGGGCATGAGTACTCCAAAATTGGTACCCAGTAAGTGCCAAGCCTAACCCCAGTCAAGTAGTGACGAGATCAGGTTAAGGCTCTACTGGATGTTTATAGTAAAAACAGTTTAAAATTTAACAGAGAGAGATAATAAGATAAGGTAAAACAGTAGAACAATGAACTAAAAGAAAATAGCAACAGGGAGCCCTCGACTCAGCACAGCGTATCTCATAGTAATAAATATGTCATGTAGTACAGGGGGAAAGCTCCCGGAACCTCGTCCATAGTCCCAATTTAAATATGCAATGCAGTACAGGGGGAAAGCTCCCGGAATATCGCCCGGAGTCCCAATTTAAATATGCAATGCAGTATAGGGGGAAAGCTCCCGGAATCTCGTTTTTAGACCCAATTTAAATATGCAATGCAGTATAGGGGGAAAGCTCCCGGAATCTCGTCTGTAGTCCTAATTCAAATATGAAATGTAAATGAACACTGGGTACAGTCTATTCAAACAGTCCAGGAAAAATAGCAGGAAGGAATACGGATAAAACTACCTAAACATGGTGCACATAGCAACAATTAGGGGAATATCAAGTAAAACAGGTAGGCATGCTTCTCCCTAAGCTAAACTACACAGTTAGTACAAGAAAACAGTGGAATAGGAATAAAATGATATATGTCATGGAAGAAAAAGTGGAATTTTGCAGCAATGGCCCGTGTACGTACTCGTCACCTCACGTACACGGCGCCCAAACAACAAATAGTATAAAATGGCCTAAGGGGTAGTCCCCAACACAGAGTTAGGCAAGCCACTTACCTCGACTGCGCTAATCAACTCAAAACCATGCTCTTTCCACGAGTATCCGGCTCCGAATGGCCCAAATCTATTCAATTCGATTGCATAATGTAAATATCACTTTAAGGAATCAAAATAGCTTATACGTTCGAAGCTAGTACACGAAATTAGGAAAATTGCCCAAAAAGTTCCCCGGTACCACGTCTCGGAAATGGATAAAAAGTACAAATTCTGAACACCCATTCACTCACGAACTCACTCGAACAAGAATCATCAAAATCCGACGTCAAAATCTCCCTAAGTCCTCAGATTTCTACTTGGGGAACTTTCATCCCATTTTCATGATTTTTCATCCAAATTCATTGATTAGATTGATGAAATTGCTAGAGATTAATGATATACAAGTGAATTAAGGTTAGAAATTGTTACCTATGAAGCTTCTCTTCAAAACCCACTGAAAATCGTCAAAACCCGAGCTCTAAATCGTTTTAGGAGATATGAATTATGAATTTCAAACCCTCGGATTTTTGTATAAACAGTCCAGGGATTCCTCACCTACAACTCTTGGACCGCACCTGCGGTGCCGCACCTCTGGAAAGTCCATCGCAGGTGCAAAAACTCACTTAACAAGTCTGGGGCTGCACATGCGGTCAATTGGCCGCATCTGAGGTCCCGCACCTGCGGAACCCAGGCAACCCCTGACCAAATTCCGCATCTGCGAACCCAACCTCCGCACCTGCGGTTCCCCGTCCGCAGGTGTGAAACACCAGAACCAGCAATGGTTCAACTGTGTTCCAAGTTCCTAAATCACCCGTTGAGCATCTGAAACATCCGCGAGGCCCTCGGGACCCTAACCAAACTTACCAGCCAGTCCAAATACCTAATCAAACTTAGTCGAGCCTTCAAAACACATTCCATAACGTCAAAATCACCAATTATGCATGGATTCAAGCCTAAGAACTTATGAAATTTCCAAATTCCACGACCGATGCCGAAACACGTCAAAACTAGTCTAAATGACCTCAAATTTTACGCACATGTCATAAACGACACTACGAACCTACAGCCACTCTCATAATTCCATTCCGAGCCCGATATCAAAATTTCACCTATCGGCCGAAATCGCCGAAATTCTAACTTTTACCAATTCAAGCCTAAATCTACTACAGACCTCGAAAATACATTCCGAACAAGCTCCTAACCCCGAAATCACCCAACGGAGCTAACGGAGTTGACAGAATTCCTTTCCGGATCCATCTTCACATAGTTCCAACTACGTCCCGATTTCTAAAGCTTAAACTCACATATAAGGACTATGTGTCCAAAAACTCTCCGAAATTCACAACTCAACGTTCCGACAAGGCCCAAAAGCATAAATAGACACAGGAGAAAAAATTATTAGGGGATCGGGCGCTAACTCTAAAAACGACCGTCTGGGTCGTTACATTCTCCCCATCTTAATAAAATCGTTCGTCCTCGAATGAGTATAGAGACATACCTGAAGCTGTGAAAAGATGAGGGTACTGACTGCGCATATCCTGCTCAGTCTCCCAAGTCGCCTCCTCAACCGGATGACCCCTCCACTGAACCTTCACTAATGCAAAATTCTTTGACCTGAGCTTTCGGACTTGTCTATCCAATATAGTTATTGGCTCCTCAACATGTGATAAATCCTTGTCCAACTGGACTGAACTGAAATCCAAAACATGAGTCGGGTCATCGTGATACATCCGTAGCATAGAGACGTGGAATACCGGATGAACTCCTGCTAGGTTGGGAGGTAAGTCCAACTCATAAGCCACCTCCCCAACCCGATGCAATACCTCAAAAGGCCCAATGAATCTCAAACTCAACTTACCCTTCTTCCCGAACCTCATGACGCCTTTCATAGGTGATACCCGTAGCAAGACCCGCTCTCCAACCATGAATGCTAGATCGCGAACCATTCGGTCCGCATAACTCTTCTGTTTGGACTAGGTTGTACGAAGCCTATTCTGAATAACCTTCACCTTATCCAGGGCATCCTGGACCAAGTTTGTACCTAACTATCAGGCCTCACTCGGCTCGAACCAACCCACTGAGGACCTACACCGCCTACCATACAGAGCCTCATACGGTGTCATCTGAATGATGGACTGATAGCTATTGTTGTAGGAAAACTCTGCAAGTGGCAAGTATCGGTCCCATGACCCTCCAAAATCCATCACACAGGCACGGAGCATATCCTCAAGAATCTGAATCGTCGGACTGCCCGTCCGTCTGAGGGTGAAAGGTTGTACTCAACTCCACCCTGGTACCTAACTCCTGCTGAACGGCTCTCCAGAACCGTGAAGTGAACTGTGTACCTCTGTCTGAATTGATAGATACTGGAATACCATGGAGGCAAACAATCTCCCTGATATAAATCTCAGCCAACCTCTCGGAGGAATATATAGTCAACAACGTATCTCATAGTAATAAATATGCCATGCAGTACAGGGGGAAATCTCCCTGAGTCTCGTCCGTAGTCCCAATTTAAACAATGCGGTATAAGGGGGAAAGCTCCCGAAATCTCGTCTGTAGTACCAATTAAATATGCAATGCAGTACAAGGGGAAAGCTCCCGGAATCTCGTCCGTAGTCCCAATTTAAAAAATGCGGTATAAGGGGGAAAGCTCCCGAAATCTCGTCTGTAGTACCAATTAAATATGCAATGCAGTACAAGGGGAAAGCTCCCGGAATCTCGTCCGTAGTCCCAATTTAAAAATGAAATGCAAATGAACACCGGGTACAGTCTATTCAAACAGTCCAATCAATTATTAGTTCAAACGTTTATAAGAAACTCCTCTCTCGATTAAGTATCATCCTCACAATATGAACCTATTTACGCTCGGAGAAGATATGCAAAAATTTATAGTGGATTGGTCTTTAGGAGAACCTATTTGTATTATCATCCTAACTAGGTCTAAACTATAATTCAACTAAACTCTTTCTATTACTAAGAAGGATCAATGAATTCAACCAACAAGATAATGCAAAAACATCACAAGTTATGCGTCTCTCGATTACATTAACATGTGAATATAAATGCAACAATTAAAACACCCAAAAGAATTCGATACATAAAATCTAGAGTTAATATCCACAAACAAATATCAATACACAAAATCCTTCAATCCATAGATATGGAGTAAGTCATCACAAATATAAAGAAAAGCATAAAACGATCCAAACACTTGTCTTGAGTAAGGAATGAATGATGAATTCCTTGAGCTTTCGCTTCTCCACCTTCTCTCTAGCCTCCTACACGGATTTGGAAAATACTTTATAAAAAATGCAAAGGCGCGCTGTACTGGGCGACGCGCCATGCGAGGCGGCTGTGGGGAAATCCAGAGAGGTTGTAATTTGAGAGGAGCAGAAAGTTGTGCAGCCGCGGCGCCCCACGCGTCGCCCCACGTGTCGCGGCTGTGGGTTTTCGCAAAGATTGACTTTTTGCTTGATTTGTGAAGTTAAGACATGGTTCTCGACCCCCGAATGCGATCCCGACTTAATTCCTTGGGCTTTTACTCATACTTCAAAGCTCTAAATAACTCGAATTAGCTCCATAACATTTACATAGTTCGGAATCCTCCGACAAGGTATAAAATGCAAAATTAGTTCAAAACACTAACTTTTAAAGCTCAAACTATCTTAAAGTGCAGTAAATTCAAGTGCAATAAGTGACTAAAATAATAGATTGTAGCCTACCATCATGTACATGGCAGATCCAGCCCAAATGAATCAATAGCAATTGCGCTCACTATGGGTGTGCAGACTTCGGAGGGGCAAATCCAGCCCAAGCGCTATAATAAGCCAATCACGACATGAATTAATAAAGTTTGTTGCGGCGTGCACCCCGATCTAATCATGAATCAATAATACATGGTGCGGCGTGCAGCCCGATCCCATCAATATCACTTACAATACGACTCTCAGGCCTCATCTCATTCATCAATCTCTCAGTCTCTCGGGCTCACAACATCATGCAAATTAGCCCAAAAATGATGATACAATGTATTAGTAAATGGAAACAGAGACTGAGATATAATAGGAAAATGAATGAGTATGTAATTGCAATGTAAGAAAATAACTCAACAACAGAAAAGACCTTAGTGGGTCCCAACAGGATAAGAATATATACTAGACATGGTTTCTAACATCTCACGACCCAAATCCGAACTCAGGTCGTGATGGCGCCCAACGCCGGGGTCAGGCAAGCCAACACTTGTGTTACTAACAAGATCTCCTTATTTGATAGATTATTCCGAAACTTTGCCAATTTTTAAGGTTTAACATTGTAAAGTGAAATTGTATAACTTAGCCAATTAAGATCATCACAACCAAAAGGACCGTAGGTGACATATATACAGTGCCAAAATATAACATCTACTATGTGCCAAGACCTAGTGTCACAAGTCTACGGGCGGACTAGTGGAATATACAAAATAAGTAGAATAATTGTGCTACTGTCTGAAGTAAATGGACAGAAATAGCCAAAAGACAACTCCAAAGTGCTGCTGAGGATCGCCAAGGGGAGCAGCTCACCGTGGAGTCGGGTACAGAGTATGCCCTCAAGATCACGCTCCGGTCAGATAACCAGAAGCACCTGCCTCAGAACCTGTACAATCAAGTACAGAAGTGTAGCATGAGTACATATAAACAAATATGTACCCAGTGAGTATCCCGTCTAATCTCGAAGAAGTAGTGACGAGAGGTCGACGTGATACTTACTAGGGTCAAGATGTAATAATATAAGTGAATGAAGACTAGGCAGGGATAGCAGTTCCAGAAATCACAAGACACGAAAATATCAAGTATAAATTTACAATTTACCTTTGCATGTCAAATCACACTAGTATACAATAAACTAACTTTTCCTTTTCACATGAAGTAGTTTATATGATAACAACAAGACTCTCAGTCAAAATATACAGCACATAGTATGCCGAAAGATACGGCCGAAGTGTCGCAAAAATAAATATGCACTGCCGAGGGTCGAACGGCTCGAACCATAGATGCATCTATTACCCCGCTCGCGAATCATACATGCGACGCGGGTGCTCGTATACATACACAGAATTATCAGGAAAATCCAGGAATTCAATAGAGATTATACTTGCAAACAAGAACTTAAGTATCTGAAATTTTGAATGTAACTTCTTAATATTCTAATGCTAATTCAAGGGCAATAAGAAACTCAAAATACATTTAGTGGTACATGTAAGGCACATAAAAGCATGCTCGTGAGTCCTAAAACTACCCGACTTGGCATAATAGTAGCTACGCACGGACTCTTGTCACTTCGTGCGTGCGTAGCCCCCACAAATAAGGGCATTTAAATCATGTATGATTACCTATGGGGACAATTCCCTCTTACAAGTTAGAAAGGAGACTCACCTCGTGCCGAGCCTACTTTTCGGGTCGAGAACGCACCCTAAACTCTGAACTCTACACCCGAGGACTCGAAACTAGCCGAATATAATACAAATACATCCATTTATGCTCAAAGTATGGAAATTCTCCTATTTAATTAGTAAGTTAATCATTCTTGAAGAAATCCCAAAATTCACCCCCGGACCCGCACGCTCGGATTCCAAATATTCATGAAGGAAACACTCACCCATAGCCTAAGGATCATTAATATATGATTTTTACTTGATTTCATAGCAAATTGACGGGTAATTCCCTACTTTATCGAAAGCCCTAGGTTACTACCCAATTCTTGATTTTTCACTAATTAAGTAGTTAATTTAACTAGTAATTCGTGTATTAAACTCACACTAGGATAGAATTACTTACCTTATCAGTAGCTAGGTCGTGGAGCAGTTTTACCAAGCTCTCAAGGTCTCAAAAGGTGGAATAAATGAGGAAAAATGGACATTTCCCGTGTTTTAAAGAAACACACTGCCTAACAGTGGTTCCGCACCTGCGAGCAAAGGCTCTCACCTGCGGAAATGGACAAGAGGGCATGGGCTCGCACTTGCGGAGAGGAGCTCGCACCTGCGGCTCCGCTCCTGCGGAATATTGTCCGCACCTGCGAAGATGGGCACCCTCACCTGGGGCCGCACCTGCGAGGCCTGGGACCGCAAGAGCGATCCCGCACCTGCGACTAGGCAACCGCACCTGCGGTCACACCAGATTTGGTGCACCAGCAGCTGAAGCTGCTGGTTTTTAGCCTCGTATTCTTCTTGTAACTCACAGTTGATTAGGAGATTCTCGTACTTTTCATATGATGGCATGATATATGTGGTGTGTTGTGTGGGATTGAGATTTGCATGTGCAAGGTCACAGTTCAGTTTTGAAGGGAATATCACGAATTCATAGGTAACATGGACGGTTTCAAATGACTAGATGAATGATATTACTACTTGGTATTTCCTGAGGAGAGTATATATTTCAGAAGGTGCACTGAGTGTTGACTTACGTATGCTTTATTGGTATTGTGGTACTCATCTAGTTTATCAACTACTGATATTTGGATTTTTTCTATGTCGCACGAAGGAATTATAGAAGTATTCATCGTGGGATGATCGCATATGAGAGATGTGTTAGACATTCGGGCGGTGGAGTTGAGATCAGACATGGTGATTTGTGTCTTCTATGGACTTAGGGACCGGGAGTTCTCAGAAGCAAGTTGTTTTGTGGTTGTGAACTGTTAAGATGTGGCCAAATCTAGCCAGATGATAGTATGTGGTATGGTTAGGTCGTTGTGGAATTTCAAAGAGTTATTTAAATATTTATGGATGACCAGGGTTGATTTGGGGGCCCATTGTGAGGCCCAATAAGGATATGCATTCTATACCGGGTCAGATTTGTTGACTCCAAATCGTCTGTATTGAGGGGTGTGGCATTCGGTTAGAAATGAGCTTGTTAGCGTTCGGATATGTTCTATGTATTACTCTTCTATGCTACGTGGGGTTATGATTTTTTGGTCATATGCACACCTGGTTCGGTTCTATTTAGGGTTTTGTAGCGGAATTCGAGCGAAATGGTTATTGGGGCATGGAATGATTGATTGTGCCTTGGTTATGACCTTTTCCGGTTGTGGTATATTGTATTATTTTCTTCTTCATGTGTATGGACATGCACTCTGTGTACTTGATGTCAAATTGCGTGTGGTTGATGATATTGAGCATGGTGGGTTGAGGTATTTCATAGGACTGGTGTTGGATGGGGTCACACATTGCAGCAGAGTTATGTTGGGATATGATCCTTTGTGTTAGATCCGTGTGTCTTGGTTTTACCATGTATGATGGTTTCATAGCATTGCATTTGTGGTTAAACTTGTTGAGTTTGCAGGACGGTTCTCTCATCAGAGTCATTTTCTATTCTTGGGTGCATTTGAATTGTTAAGTATTGGTGCACGGATTGAACGGTTTGTGGCTCTAGGTTGAAATGGTGTGGCATGTCACTAGGCCAACTGTATTTGATAAGATGAGGTCATGGGACCTAGAATGGTGCTATCCGATTTGATTGCGGGATATTTGGTAATGTCTGTGATCGGCTTAGAAATTGACTATAGTTGTTGTCGGAGGAAAAGGAGCTTCATGACTTGTTGATCTGATAAGTGGTTACAGGTTTCTATGTGTTTCTTTCATCATCGAAAGTGTACGAAGGTTTTAGAACAGGGTTTTGTTCAATATGAGTATTATTACCGGTATTGGGTTTTTTTTTTAGCAGCTACTATGATCGAAAATTATTGCTATGAGTATTGTGTTATATGGTATATCATGTGATTGTGTCTTGGGCTATTTTTTATGGCTTGATGCAGCTTGTTCAGGCTTATACAGTGTGTAGATCCGAAGTTCTCTTGTAAGGAATTCCGGATGTTGGAAATTGGATTAGAAGGTTATGGGCTAAGGTTGAATCAGTTAGGTTGTGCCGTCAAGCTTATATCTATTAGGGTGATGAGGGATCACCGCTGGGTATGTGCATGGTAAGGTGGCACATTGATTTGACGGCTTTAGAACGACTCTTGGCATGTTCGAGGACGAACGCATGTTTAAGTGGGGGAGAATGTAATGACCCAGCCGGTCGTTTTGAGCATATCCATTTCGTTCAGCTATTTGAAGTCTTGAGCAGCTTCGCACAATGTATTATGACTGGTCTGAATCGTCGGTTTTAGTTTTTTAGGTTATTCGAAATTTATTTGGAAGGAATGAACTTTATGATTGAAGCTTTAATGTTGGAAGAGTTGATCAAGTTTGACTTTTTAGTATTTGACCTCCGATTGGAGTTTTTGATAATCTGTTAGGTCTAGATTGTAATTTTGGACTCGGGCGTATGCCTGGATTCGCATTTTGATAGTTCTAGAAGGTTTCTGTGCTAATTGGCAAAAATTGGAAATTTGAAGGTTTGGAAAGTTCATAAGCTTGACCGAGAGTGACTTTGAGTTGGATTTGGATTTTGGTTCCGGGAATTTTATAGATTCGTTATGTCATTTGGGAGTTATGTGCAAAATTTGAGCTTATTCCGGGTTGATTTGATATGTTTCGGCACGAGTTGTGGAAGTTGAATGATTCAAAGTTCATTAAGTTTGATTTGAGAATCAATTCGTGGTTTTGTTGTTTTTATGCGTGATTTGAGGCCTCGAATAGGTTCGTGTTACGTTATGGAACTTGTTGGTATGTTCAGGCGCGGTCCCGAGAGGATCGGGCGTGTTTCAGATCGATTTCAAGCCATTTCTTCTTCATATTGCATTGCTCGTTTCTGCTGAAGTCTGGTGCTCCAAAGTGTTCTTCGCGATCGCGATTTAATGGATGCGATCGCATAGCTTGGTGTGGATAATGTACGCGTTTCGCACAATCGAGGTTGCATTCACATAGTGTTGAGGCTGGGCATCTAGGAACTAGAATTTCTTCAACGCGTTCGTGTAAGATGTGATGCGTTCGCGAAGTGTGGGAGCATGTGTGCTTCGCGTTCTCATGGTTTAATTCGCGACCCCGTAGAGTATTTGTGGAGGCACTCTTGTCTGTTCATCGTGATCACAAAGGTTTGTACGCGATCACATAGTGTATTTCTGGGGCAATGTATTTTCCTTCTTCATGATCGCGATGGTATTTCCGCGATCGCGATTCATTAATTCGTCCAGTGAATATAAGGTACTCCATTTCGGAGGTTTCAGCCATTTTATCATATTTGGAGCTATGGAACTCGTATTGAAGAGATATTTGAGGCAATTTTCATCATATGGATTGGGGTAAGTGTTCTCTACTTAGTTTTGGTTATATTTTGTGAATCCATCTACATATTTGGTAATTGGATTGTAAATTTCAAAGAGAAAATTTGGGGATATTATCTAAAGTATCATATAGTGAATTTTCAAGTTTTGAACTTCGGAGTCGTATTTGAATGAAACTTGTATGGTCGAACTCGTAATTGAATGAGTCGTCGGATTTTGGGAGTTTTGTCGGGTTTCGAGGAGCAAGCTCACGTTTGACTTTTTGGTTGACTTTGGACTTTTGATTAAAGATTCGACCTTTATCGAATGCGTTTGATTCTTTTGGCATTTTTTGATGTTTTGAGTTGTTTTTGACTAGTTTCGAGCTGTTCGGAGGTCGGTATTCATGGGATGGCATTTCTAGAGTATTGTGTGACTTGCTCGGTATTGGATTTGGATTGTTCAAGGTAAGTAACACTTCTTAACTTGGTGCTGAGGATATGAACCCCTGAATCTACATGATATGTGTTTGGTGTTGAGGTGACGCACATGCTAGGTGACGGACGTGTGGGTGTGCCTCGTGTGAATTATGACTCGATTGATTCTTTGGCACTGTGTAGTGACCTAATCTTGTTTCTATTCATGAAATTTCTACGTACGATCATGATACTTCCCAAAAATCGAAATTCTTGATCAATGGAGGAACAATATCACTATTTTTGTTCAATAAGATACCAAAGTGGTGCTAGAGTAATTGAGATGTGATCCATTTTAGAAACCATGTCTATGTTATATGCTTATCCTACTGGGATCGAATGAGGTCATTTTTGTTCTTGAGTTATTTTCTTACATTGCAATTACTTACTCGGTCATACTCATTCATTTGCATATTATATCTTAGTCTCTGTTTCCATTTATTGATACATCATATCATCATTATTTCAGTGATTTTCACGACATTGTGAGCCTGAGAGACTATAACGGCCCGGCCGGTCGTTCCGTAGAATCTACTTTATTATTACTGTTTTTGCCTTGTCATGCATTGGTTATAGTGTTTATGATATGTTGGAGTCGGTTGGCTCGGGTTCGGATGGGTGTAGTGAGAATTGAGACACTTAGTCTCTAAAAGTAGCCTTATAGTTGGAAAAGTCAACTGGGAGTCGACTTATTGGTAAATGAGCTCGGAATGTAGATTTTATGACTCATATAGCTTCGTTAGGTGATTTGGGACTTGGAGTGTGTTCGGAATGTATTTTTGATGTACGGTGTAGAATTGGGCTTGAATTGGCAAAAGTTAGTTTTTGGCGATTTCCAGTCGGAAGTGGAAAATAGGCTATCGGGGTCGGAATGGAATTTTGACAGTTGGAGTAGTTCCGTAATGTCATTTTGGAGATGTGTGCAAATTTTCAGGTCAATCAGAAGTGTTTTGGATGGTTTCGGCATCATTGGTGGGATTTAGGAATTTCAAAGTTCATAGACTTGAATTTGATGTGATTTGGTGTTTTGATGTTATTTTGGGTGTTCCGAGGGTGCGATTAAGTCCGGATGATCATTTATGACTTGTTGGTATTTTTGGTTGGGGCCCAAGGGGCTCGGGATTGATTTCTGATGGTTAGCGGGGATTTTGGACTTGGATTGTGCTGGTGTCTCTCTACTGGTGTGACCACACCTGCGGATGGGGGACCGCAGGTGCGGGCCCGCAGAAGCGGAAAAGGACTCCACATATGCGGATTTTTGGTCGGCTTAGTGGAAGTAGTAGATGCGTACTTGGGGACCGCACCTGCGGAGTCGCAGATGCGGACTTGGGGACCGCACCTCCGGAGTCGTAGGTGCGGAATTAGAACCGCAGCTGCGAGTTTGGCCCGGTTAATGAAAAACCGCAGGCGCAGTGGATTTGACCGCAGGTGTGAGAAGTAGGACCACAGGTGCGAAAAGCCTGGGCAGAAAGTATATAAAGTGGACTTAGCGAATTTTGGTCTTCTTTTCACCATTGTTCATACGGTTTCAAGCTTTTGGAGGGTTTTTGAAGAGGGAAACAATAGTTATTCATTGAGGTAAGGTTTTTGGACTTCATAACTCGATTATATTTGATTAAGGACCTAATTATTGGTGTTAATTTGGGGAAAATCAGTGTAAAAAGGATAATTAGGGCTGGAGATTAAGAGACCTTCTAATGGGGATTTGAGGGGTCATTTGGACACCGATTTCAGTGTTCTTTATATGTATAGACTCGTGAGAGGATGAGGATCGTTATGGTGTAAATTGTATCGAGTTCCGAGACGTGGGCACGGGGGTCGGGTTTTGGCCAATTTCGGGAATTGTGCCTAATGCTGATATTTTTCGATTGGGTTTCATCCCCCTAGCGTATTTTGATGTGATAAATCTCATTTTGATAGATTTGGAGCATTCAGGAGCCGATTTGAGGGGCAAGAGTATTGCGGAGTAGCTTTCCGGGCTAGTTTGAGGTAACAAATGAATTTAAATCTTGTCCTGAGGGTATGAAACCCCGGACTTAGTCTCCTTTCACTATTTTGGAGTGACGTACACACTAGATGGCGAGTGTGTGGCGTACACGAATTGGGAAATTGGAAATTGGTTTCTTCTGAGGCAACTATTGAGTTGCGAAACTACTTTTAAATCATATGATAAATAGTATTTCTATGTTCTTGATATATTTGGGTTGTAAGCCATGTTTGGGGCCTAGCGTCGAACTGTTTTAACCCTTTGGGGGTTGTTTTCTGATATTCCTCACGTGGTGACTATGATTTACACTCAGTCATTCTTGTTAAACTATTTTGACACTCAGACTTGTTAATATTACTATTCATAAAATAAAATATTGTTTTGGGTCGAGAACCCCGTTTATTTATGGCCCGAGTGGCATTTGAGAGCTTCTGACTGAGGGAGGCCGAGAGACTATTTTTGTGAGGATATATGATATGAGATAGGCCGAGTGCGAGAGTGATTATTGCCATGACTTGGTTGTTTATAGCGCTTGGGATGTAGGAGCCCCTCCGGAGTCTGTACACCCCCAGTGAGAGCAGGTACCTACTGATTGTGAGCGGCGAGTGCCAAGTGACGAGTGATTGGGAGGCATGAGTGACTGTGAGGTGCGGAGTGACTGTTACTGAGTGATGGTGAGGGGTTGAGTGACTGATTATGAGTGATGATTTGGCCCGAGGGGCGGTTTATGATGATATTTTCATTTGAGTAATTGATTATGATTCGTTTCATTTTTATACTGAGATTCTTGGTAATTCTACTGATAAACATTTGAAATCGTTCTTAGTCAAAGGATTTTTACGAAAAAGTGGAATTAAGGATATTGCCTAAATGTATTCACTGTTAGAACTCAGTATTTTACTATATGTGAATTGATGTTTTGATACTGTGTGTTTCCTATCGTCCAACTTGATTTATTTTCATTACTACTGAGGTTGCGTACTCATCATTACTCCCTGAACCTCTGTGCAGATCCAGGTACTTGTATTGAGCAGTAGCCATCTGAGTCTGTACGGCGTCAGCATTTGGGATATCGAGGTAGATGTCCAGCATCCACAGTATCTCCATTTCATTTCCCTCATTTCGTACTTAGTATTTTGTTCTGAGGCATTGTATTATGACATTATCAGTATTGGTATTACTCATAGATGCTCGTGAGATGTTGACTCCAGTTCTAGGGAATGGTTAGAGTCTGTTAGCTTATTTATGTTGTTAAAGATTTAGGAAAAATGATATACTTGCTATGAAGAATTATTAATGATTTGGGAAATTTTACTAAAGGAAATGTGAAATTATGTGATAGTGGCTAGCCTAATTCCACGATATGCGCCATCACGGCCGGTTAGGATTTGGGGTCGTGACAAGTTGGTATCAGAGCTCTAGGTTACATAGGATTCAACGGTCATGAGCAGGTTTAGTAGAGTCTTGCGGATTGGTACGGAGACGTATGTACTTATCTTCGAGAGGCTACAGAACTCTTAGGAAAAATCTCATTTTCTTGAACTCTGTCATGCCATTCTATTGATTCTGGAAATCTAAACTTCTGCTGTTTAATTCTCTCACAGATAGTGAGGACACGCGCTACTGATCAGGGAGACCAGACACCAGTTGGACTCGCGAGAGGTCTAGGTCGAGGTCGTGGTAGAGGTAGGGGACCAGCCCGCGCAGCAGCCGGGGCAGTACCAGTTGATCCCCATACTATTCAGGATCAGGTTCCCTCCGCGGGTATTCTAGCGGGACAGGCTCAGGCACCGTCAGTGCCCATTGTGATTCCGGGTCTTCAGGAGACCCTGTCTCAGATTTTGACAGTGTGTACTAGCTTGGCTCAGGCAGTTGCAATGTATACTACTGCCGCTACATCTCAGGAAGGGGGAGGCACTTAGACTCTAGCTGCCCGGACACCTGAGCATGTTGTACAGGGCCTTCAGACACTGGGGGCAGTCCCAGCCCAGCCGGTTTCCCCAGTTCAGGACTATGTGGTTCTAGCCATGCCCGAGGATGAGCAGCGCAGGCTAGAGAGGTTCGGTAGACTTCAGCCTCCGACTTTCAGTGGCATAGAGGGCGAGGATACCCAGGGTTTTCTAAATAGGTATCAGAGGATACTTCGCACCGCTGGGATTCTGGAGACCAGTGGGGTCTCATTTTCTACATTCCAGTTTTTTGGTGCTGCTTTTACTTGGTGGGAGTCTTTAGAGAGGCGTAGGCCGGTTGGTTCAGCACCCCTCACCTGGCAGTAGTTCTCCACTATCTTTTTGGAGAAGTATGTTCCTCAGTCTCACATGGAGGAACAGCGCGGGCAGTTTGAGCAGCTGCGCTAGGGAGAGTTGTCAGTTATACAGTATGAGATGCGGTTTTCTGAGTTGGCTCGTCATGCTACGGAGTTGGTCCCTACTGATAGGGAGAGGATCAGGAGGTTTGTAGATGGCCTCACTTACCAGCTCCGCATTTTGATGACCAGGGAGAGAGTGTCTGGTGCTACATTCAAGCAGGTTGTTGACATTGCTCGGGATATTGAGTCGGTTCGCAAGTAGGAGCGAGAGGAGAGGGAGGCCAAGAGGCCTTGGGGATCAGGTAGCTTCAGTGGTGCCCCTTCCAGAGGGCAGTTTCAGCACAGTAGAGGTCGTCCATTCAGACCTCCTCAGCCAGTTCGCCCAGCTTATAGTGGCGCATCTTCGGGACAGGGTCCCCGTAGCTCTCATCCGGACCGTTCTTCCTTTAGTGCCCTTCCAGCTCAGAGTTCCTCCAGAGCATCATCATTCTAGGGTTCTTCTATGCATGGTTCGTCCAGTAGTTATCCTGGTGTCAGGGGTTCCCTTCAGTCCCCATCTCCAGATCCAGGTAGTTGCTTTGAGTGTGGAGAGTTTGGACATGTATGGAGGCAGTGTCCTCGTCGTCCTGGTAGCTCGTTTCAGAAGAGGTTTCAGCCCTCGACATCAGCCCCAGTCGCCTCACCACCCACTCAGGTAGCCAGGGGTGGTGGTTAGTCAGCTAGAGTCCTCCCTAGAGGGGGAGGTCTAGCAGGTGGAAGTCAGTCGCGTATATATGCACTTCCAGCTAGGCCTGATGCTCTGGCCTCCGATGCGGTGATCACATGTATTATCTCAGTCTGTCACAGAGATGCATTGGCTTTATTTGACCCTGGTTCCACATACTCTTATGTTTCATCATATTTTGCTCACTCTCTGGATATGCCCCGTGAGTCTTTAGTTATGTAGTTCATGTGTCGACTCTGGTGGGCGATACTATTATTGTAGACCGTGTGTATCGGTCGTGTGTGATATCTATTGAGGGTCTGGAGACCCGAGTAGACCTATTGTTACTCAGCATGGATCAGTTTGATGTGATACTAGGCATGGATTGGCTATCTCCGTGTCATGCTATTCTTGATTGTCACGCTAATATCGTGACCCTGTTTATGCCTGGTGTTACGAGAGTTGAGTGGAGAGGGTCTATTGAGTATGTGCCTAGCAGGGTGATTTCTTACTTGAAGGCTCAGCGTATGGTTGAGAAGTGATGTGAATCTTATCTGGCTTTTACGAGGGATGTTAGTGGTGAGACTCCTTCTGTCGATTCTGTTCTTGTGGTCCGTGATTTTTCGGATGTATTCCCTGCAGACCTGCCAGGCATGCCACCTGACAGGGATATTGATTTTGGTATTGACTTGGTGCCAGGAACCCAGCCTATCTCTACTCCACCTTATCGTATGGCACCATCAGAGTTGAAGGAATTGAAGGAGCGGCTTCAGGAACTCCTAGATAAGGGGTTCATTCGGCCTAATGTGTCACCTTGGGGTGCACCGGTGTTGTTTGTGAAGAAAAAGGATGGTTCCATGCGCATGTGTATTGATTATCCTTTGCCCCGTATTGATGACTTATTTTACCAGCTTCAGGGAGCTAGAGTGTTCTCTAAGATTGATTTGAGATCCGAGTATCATCAACTGAAGATTCGGGATTCTAACATTCCGAAGACTGCTTTCAGGACCAGATATGGTCATTATGAGTTTTTGGTTATGTCATTTTGGTTGACCAATGACCCAACCGCGTTCATGCATTTGATGAACAACGTGTTTCAGCCTTACCTTGATTCTTTCGTCATTGTGTTCATTGATGAAATCCTTGTATATTCTCGTAGCCAAGAGGAGCATGCTCAGCATTTGAGGGTTGTGTTACAGAGGTTGAGGGAGGAGAAGCTTTATGAAAAGTTCTCCAAGTGTGAGTTTTGGCTTGGTTCAGTAGCTTTCTTGGGGCACGTGGTGTCCAATGAGGGTTTTCAGGTTGATCCGAAGAAGATTGAGGCGGTGCAGAGTTGGCCCAGACCGTCCTCAGCTACAGAGATTAGGAGTTTCCTTGGTTTGGCGGGATATTACCATCGCTTTGTGGAGGGGTTCTGTTCTATTGCTTCACCCTTGACCAAATTGACCCAGAAGGGTGCTCCATTCAGATGGTCTGATGAGTGTGAGGAGAGCTTTCAGAAGCTCAAATCAGCATTGACCACAACTCCGGTGTTGGTTTTGCCTACCGGTTCGGGTTCTTATACAGTGTACTGTGATGCTTCTAGAGTAGGCTTGGGAGCAGTGTTGATGCAGGACGGTAGGGGAATTGCCTACGCGTCTAGACAGTTGAAGGTGCACAAGAAGAATTATCCAGTGCACGATCTGGAGTTAGCTGCCATTGTTCATGCCTTGAAAATTTGGCGCCATTATCTGTATGGAGTACAGTGTGCACCGATCATCGTAGTTTGCAGTATCTGCTGAAGCAGAAGGACTTGAATTTGTGTCAAAGGAGGTGGTTAGAGCTTCTCAAGGATTATGACCTTATTTTATATCATCCGGGGAAGGCCAATGTAGTGGCTGATACCCTGAGTCGAAGAGCAAAGAGTTTGGGGAGTCTAGCCTACCTTTCAACAGCAGAGCGACCTTTAGCACTTGATGTTCAGGCTTTAGCGGGTCAGTTGGTGAGATTGGATTTGTTAGAGCCTCCACGGGTGTTAGCTAGCATGGCTTCCAGGTCTTCTCTTTATGATCATATTAGAGCACGCCAATATGATGAGCGGCACTTGTTAGTTCTTCAGGACAGGGTCCGTCGAGGTGATGCCAGGGATGTGACTAATGGTGATGACGGGGTTATGAGGGTGCAGGGCTGTATTTTCGTGCCCAATGTGGACGGGCTTCGAGAGTTGATATTAGCAGAAGCCCATAGCTCATGGTATTCCATCCACCCGGGTGCCGCGAAGATGTACCAGGATCTGAGACAGCAGTACTGGTGGAGGCGGATGAAGAGAGATATTATTGAGTATGTAGCTCGGTGTCTCAACTTCCAGTAGGTCAAGTATGAGCACCAGAGGCTAGGGTGATTACTTCATAGGTTAGATATTCCGGAATGGAAATGGGAGCGGATCACCATGGACTTTGTAGTTGGGCTCTCGCAGACTTCGAGGATTTTTGATGCTATTTGGGTCATTATGGATCGGCTAATCAAGTCCTCACACTTCATTCCTGTTGGTACTACTTATACTTCGGAGCAGTTAGTTGAGATCTACATCAGGGAGATTTTCCGGTTGCATGGGGTTCCAGTTTCAATCATTTCTGACAGAGGTACTCAGTTCACATCTCAGTTTTGGAGAGCCGTGCATAGAGGTTTGGGTACTCAGGTAGAGTTGAGCATTGCATTTCATCCTCAGACCGACGGACAGTCGGAGCGGACTATTCAGATTTTGGAGGACATGTTGCGTGCCTGTGTGATTGATTTTGGGGGTTCATGGGACCAGTTTCTTCCACTCGCTGAGTTTGCATATAATAATAGCTACCATTCCAGTATTTAGATTGCCCCGTATGAGGATTTATATGGTAGGAGGTGTAGATCTCCAGTTGGTTGGTTTGAGCCGGGTGAGGCTAGGCTTTTTGGCACAGACTTGGTTCAGGATGCGTTGGATAAGGTGAAGTTGATTCAGGAGCGACTTCGCACGGCGCAGTCTAGACAGAAGAGTTATGCAGACCGGAAGGTCTGGGATGTGTCTTTCATGGTGGGACAGAAGGTACTGCTGAAGGTGTCACCCATGAAGGGTGTTATGAGGTTCGGGAAGAGGGGAAAGTTGAGTCCCCGGTTCATTAGGCCTTTTGAAGTGCTTCAGAAGATTGGGGAGGTGGCCTATAGACTTGCTTTTCCCCCCACCCTATCGGGTGTTCATCCGGTATTCCATGTGTCGATGCTCCGGAAGTATATTGGTGACCAATCTTATGTTCTAGACTTTAGCACAGTGCAGATTGAGGGTGATATGTCATATGAGGTAGAGCTGGTGGCTACTTTTGGTCGTCAGGTCAGGAAGTTCGGGTCTAAGGACACAGCTTCAGTGAAGGTACAGTCGAGAGGGCAGCCAGTGGAGGAGGCCACTTGGGAGACCGAGCGGGAGATGCGGAGCAGATATCCTCACTTGTTTGAGACTCCAGGTATGTTTCTAGACCCGTTCGAGGACGAACGTTTGTTTAAGAGGGGGAGAATGTAACGACCCGGCCGGTCGTTCCGTAGAACCTGTTTTATTATTACTATTTTTGCCTTGTCATGCATTAGTTATACTATTTATGATGTGTTGGAGCCGGTTGGCTCGGGTTTGGAATGGGTGTAGTGAGAATTGAGACACTTAGTCTCTAAAAGTAGTCTTATAGTTGGAAAAGTCAACTGGTAGTCGACTTATTGGTAAACGATCTCAGAATGTGGATTTTATGACTCGGATAGCTTCATTAGGTGATTTGGGACTTTGGAGTGTGTTCGGAATATAATTTCGATGTCCGGTGTAGAATTGGGCTTGAATAGGCGAAAGTTAGTTTTTGGCGATTTCCAGTCGGCAGTGGAAAGTAGGCTATCGGGGTCGGAATGGAATTTCTACAGTTGGAGTAGTTCTGTAATGTCATTTTGGAGATGTGTGCAAATTTTCAGGTCAATCGGAGGTGTTTTGGATGGTTTCGGCATCGTTGGTGGAATTTAGGAATTTCAAAGTCCATAGGCTTGAATTTGATGTAATTTTGGTGTTTTGATGTTATTTTGGGTGTTTCGAGGGTGCGACTAAGTCCGGATGATCATTTATGACGTTTTGGTACTTTTGGTTGGGGCCCGAGGGGCTCGGGATTGATTTCTGATGGTTAGCGGGGATTTTGGACTTGGATTGTGAAGCAAAACAGCTGCTGGTGTCTCTCTACTGGTGTGACTGCACCTGCGGATGGGAGACCGCAGAAGCGGAAAAAGACTCCGCAGATGCGGATTATTGGTCGGCTCAGTGGACGTCGCAGATGCGGACTTGGGGACCATACCTGCAGAGTCGTAGGTGCGGAATTAGAACCGCAGGTGCGAGTTTGACTCGGTTAATGAAAAACCACAGGTGCGGTGGATTTGACCGCAGGAGCGGTCCGCAGGTGCGAGAAGTAAGACCGCAGGTGCGAAAAGCCTGGGCAGAAAGTATATAAAGTAGACTTAGCGAATTTTGGTCTTCTTTTCACCATTGTTCATACGGGTTTCAACCTTTTGGAGGATTTTTGAAGAGGGAAATGATAGTTCTTCATTGAGGTAAGGTTTTTTGACTTCATAACTCGATTATATTTGATTAAGGACCGAATTAGTGGTGTTAATTTGGGGGAAATCGGTGTAAAAAGGATAATTATGGCTGGAGATTAAGAGACCTTCTAATGGGGATTTGAGGAGACATTTGGACTCCTATTTCAGTGTTCTTTATATGTATAGACTCGTGAGAGGATGAGGATCGTTATGGTGTAAATTTTATCGAGTTCTGAGACGTGGGTCCGGGAGTCGGGTTTTTGCCAATTTCGGGAATTGTGCCTAATGTTGATATTTTTCGATTAGGTTTCATCCCCCTAGCGTATTTTGATGTGATAAATCTCATTTTGATAGATTTGGAGCATTCGGGAGCCGATTCGAGGGGCAAGAGTATTGCGGAGTAGATTTTCGAGCTAGTTTGAGGTAAGTAACGACTTTAAATCTTGTCCTGAGGGTATGAAACCCCGGACTTAGCATCATTTCACTATTTTGGAGTGACGTACACACTTGATGACGAGTGTGTGGCGTGCACGAATTTGGAAATTGGAAATTGGTTCCTTCTGAGGCAACTATTGAGTTGCGAAACCGCTTTTAAATCATGCGATAAATAGTATTTCTATGTTTTTGATATATTTGGGTTGTAAGTCATGTTTGGGGCCTCGTGTCGATCTGTTTAAACCCCTTGGGGGCTGTTTTCTGATATTCCTCACGTGGTGACTATGATTTACACTCAGTCATTATTGTTAAACTATTTTGACACTCGGGCTTGTTGATATTACTATTCATGAAATAGAATATTATTTTGGGTCGAGAACCCCATTTATTTATGGCCCGAGTGGCATTTGAGAGCTTGTGACTGAGGGAGGTCGAGAGCCTATTTTTGTGAGGATATATGATATGAGAGAGGCCAAGTGCCAAAGTGATTATTTCCATGACTTGGTTGTTTATAGCGCTTGGGCAGTAGGAGCCCCTCCGGAGTCTGTACACCCTCAGTGAGCGCAAGTACCTACTGAGTGTGAGCGGCGAGTGACGAGTGATTGGGAGGCATGAGTGAATGTGAGGTGCGGAGTGATTGTTACTGAGTGATGGTGAGGTGCTGAGTGACTGATTATGAGTGACGATTTGGCCCGAGGGGCGGTATATGATGATATTTTCATTTGAGTAATTGATTATGATTCGTTTCATTTTTATATTGATATTCTTGGTAATTCTACTAATAAACATATGAAATCGTTCTTATTCAAAGGACTTTTACGAAAAACTGGAATTAAGGATACTGCCTAAATGTATTCACTGTTAGAACTTAGTATTTTACTATATGTGAATTGATGTTTTGATATTGTGTGTTTCCTATCGTCAGACTTGATTTATTTTCATTACTACTGAGTTGGCGTACTCATCATTACTCCCTGAACCTCTGTGTGCAGATCCAGGTACTGGTACTGAGCAGTAGCCATCTGAGTCTGTACGGCGTCAGCATTTGGGATATCGAGGCAGATGTCCAGCATCTACAGTATCTCCATTTCCTTTCCCTCATTTCATACTTAGTATTTTGTTCTGAGGCATTGTATTATGACATTAGCAGTATTGGTATTACTCATAGATGCTCGTGAGCTGTTGACTCCAGTTCTGGGGAATGGTTAGAGACTGTTAGCTTATTTATGCTGTTAAAGATTTAGAAAAATGATAGACTTGCTATGAAGAAATATTAATGATTTGGGAAATTTTACTAAAGGAAATGTGAAATTATGTGATAGTGGCTAGCCAAATTCCACGATAGGCGTCATCAGGGCCGGTTAGGATTTGGGGTCGTGATAGAGACTGGATAGATTGATGACTGAGTTAAGGTCTGAGAGGCAGATGTTGAGTGATATAGATGGGATCAGGCTACATGTCGCAGCAGGAATTATTGATTCATGATGGGATCGGGTTGCACACCGCATAAGGCTTTATTGATTCATGCCACGATTGGCTTATTACAACGCTTGGGCTTGATCTGCCCCTCCGGAGTCTGCACACCCACTATGAGCCATTTTCTATTGATTCATTTGGGCTAGATATGCCGTGTACAGTGTTGAATGGCTGGAGTGTTGAGGGCTGGATTTGCCATGTTCAGTGCTGAGTGGATGAGTGTGTCGAGTGATTGAGCGTGATGAGTGGAAAGTGTGAAACAGTGATATTAAGTACTCTGAGAGTGTGAGTACGTGAGTTCATTGCTGTGGTGCATTTCATTTGACATGCATACTTGACATACATGCATAGAGATGCATCCTCATGCTACACAGTTTTGGTGACATTCATGATTTCACGTGAACATTAATATGTAGGCATAGATAAGTGCTTTACTCATGCTATCTGATAATGAAACATCTTATTTATCGTTGAAAGGTTTTGGGAAAATCACAGTTTTTCTGACTTGCTCACATTTTGGTGATTTCGATTAAGGATTTGGGTTTTACTGTTATACCTGAAAAGCATGAGTATTTCTCTATAAATGTTAACGAGCATCACATCACATCTCTGAGTTATTTCTTTTATCACTTTTATTATATTGTTATGAACTGGTGTTGGACTCCGACCTTTTTCCCAGCTCGTCACTACTTTAAACCTAAAGTTAGGTTTTGTTTCTTATTGAGTACATGGGTCGGTTGTACTCATACAACACTTCTGCACCTTGCGTGCAGATTTTCTATGTTGATGTTGTTGTGTATGGCGGAAGCTTACATTGAAGACGTACATGCATTATGGTCATAGCTTCCTCTTGATCTTGGTAGATTTAGAATTTTAATATGTTCGTGTATATTTCAGACAGATGATGTATTTATTTCATACCAGCTTTTTAAACTCTAAATCTTAGAAGCTCAGAGTTGTGCTACTTATCCTTGGGATTTTGTATTAAAGCTCAGTTATTTCATCATTATTGTCTTATGAAATTTCATTGAAACTGGTTTATTGTTAATTGGCTTACCTAGCAGGTTAGGATCACGGCTAGTTGAGTTTTGGGTCGTGACAACGACAGATAGGGGAACCGAACAGGTTGATACTAGAACTACTAGTGATAAAGAACTTGGTTCATCTACTTGTCAGGAAGAAAATGGTGACACTTAGGGAGTACAAGTAAGAAATAAGAAGCATAAAAGCTCTCATCCAATAAAAAATGTTCGTACCCTGGTGAATATGCAATCATGACAAGATTCAAAGTGAAAAACTTGTTTTCCTTCTTTGCCTACTTATCCATATTTGAGCTCAAAAATATCAAGGAGACTCGTCAAGATGCTGACTGGATTATGGCTATGTAAGAGGGGATTCACTAATTTGAAAGGAATAAAGTATGACATCTAGAACCTTGACTAAAGGACATAACAATCATTAGCACCATGTGAGTTTTCATAAACAAAATGGATGATCTAGGTACCATCAAAAGAAATAAGGCACGACTGGTAGTGCAAGGTTATAATCAAGAATAAGGCATAGACTACGATGAGACCTTTGCACCAGCTATTAGGATGGAGGCTATACGGATGCTTATTATTTTTGCATCCGACATGGATTCCAAATTATATCAAATGAATGTCAAGAGTGTATTCCTAATGGTATCTTAAGGAAGAGGTGTTTGTCTTTTGACCTCCAGAGTTTTAATATAATGAGTTTTTAAATCATGTCTACAAATTGGACAAGGAATTGTATGGATTAAAAGAAATACCACATTATGGTATAAAAGGTAGTCAAAATTTCTTCTTGAGAATGAGTTCACAAGAGGTAAAATTGATAATACTCTATTCTTTATAAAGACGAGTAATAACTTGTTAATTGTCCAAGTCTATATTGATAATATCATTTTTGTGCTACTAAATGAATCTTTCTGTAAGGAGTTTGAAAAACTAATGAGAAGTGAGTTTCAGATGAGAATGAGAGGAGAGCTAACATCTTTCTTGGTTTACAAGCAAACTAAGAATGGAACGATGATATATCAACAAAAGTACATCAAGGACCTAGTCAAAAGGTTTGAAATGGATAATACTGACATTTGATACTCCTATAGCCAATGTTACTCCTTTGGACATTGATGAATCTAGTTCCTCCGTTGATGAAATTTTTTATAAGAGTAAGATTGGATCTTTGTTGTATCTATTCGCAAGTAGATCAGATATTTTATTTGGAATTAGACTTTGTGCTAGGTTACAATCAAATCGCAAAGAGTCACAATTGAAAGTTGTGAAGAGGATCTTGAGGTATCTGAAGGGTACTCAATACCTAGTCCTAGGTTTGTGTTTGATCTCTTGGGGCATTAAAGAAGAAAAAATATATGGCTTTATCAACTACAGAAGATGAGTATGTTGTTGTGGCATCTTAGTATGCACAACTATTATGGATCAAAAAACACTTAGAGGACTATGATGTGATGATTGAACGGGTTTGTCACGACCCAAAACCATGACATGTATTGTCCGCTTTGGACCTAAGCCCGCACGAATTTATTTTTTATGTTACTCCACATCGAGCCCCAAATGCGCACGTACCATGTAAACTATATCATGCCTTGTAAAGATCTTCACATTCCTCTCTCATTCCAATATGGAATACACTACGGTGACATGTACATCCTTCTTTAGAAGCATTCCAGCATAGAAGCATGTCAGTCCTACTTGACTCGTTCTTATTAGTTGGTCCTCTATCATGGGAATCACATTCACCCCCCCCCCCCCCCCCC
>ML295205.1:1414-26657 GCA_005239495.1 Nicotiana undulata
TAAACAAGTATTGCAAACTCTTGTGATCAGTGAATACCTCACATGGTACCCCATACAAATAGTGCCTCTGAATCTTCAAGGCATGAACTATAGCTGCAAGCTCCAAATCATGGACTGGATAGTTCTTCTCATGAATCTTCAACTAACGAGAAGCATAGGCTATAACCTTCCAATCCTGAATCAACACTGCACCGATCCCAACCAGCGAAGCATCACAATACATGGTATAAGAACTTGAACCTGAGGGCAATACCAGCACTGGTGTTGTGGTCAATGTTGTCTTGAGCTTCTGAAAGCTCGCTTCACACTCCTCATACCATCTGAACTGAACACTCTTCTGCGTCAACTTGGTCATAGGGGTTGCTGTAGATGAAAACCCCTCCACGAACCGGCGATAATAGCCTGCTAGGCCCAAGAAGCTCTGAATCATTGTGGCTGAGGTGGGCCTATGCCAATCTCTAACTGCTAAAACTTTCTTTGGATCCACCTGAATGCCCTCTGCCGATACAACGTGGCCCAAGAATGCCACAGAGCTCAACCAGACCTCGCACTTAGAAAACTTGGCATACAACTACCGATCTCTCAGAGTCTGGAGGACGACTCTAAGGTGCTGCTCATGCTCCTCTCGGCTGCGAGAGTATATCAAAATATCATCTATAAAAACACGATCACAAATGAGTCCAAATAAGGCCTGAATACCCGATTCATCAATTCCATAAAAGCAGCAGGGGCATTAGTCAACCCAAACGACATGACCAAAAACTAATAATGCCCATAACGAGTGCGAAAAGTCATCTGGGGCGCATCAGACGCCCTGATCCTCAGCTGATGATAACAAGATCTCAAGTCTATCTTAGAAAACACCGTAGCACCCTGAAGCTGATCAAATAAGTCATCAATCCTCGGCAAAGGATACTTGTTCTTAATAGTAACCTAATTCAACTGCCTGTAGTCAATACACATCCTCATTGAGCCGTCTTTCTTCTTCACGAACAATACCGGAGCAACCCAAGGAGAAACACTAGGCCTGATGAAGCCTTTATCCAACAAATCTTGTAATTGCTCCTTTAATTCCTTCAACTCTGGCAGAGCCATATGATATGGGGGAATAGAAATGGGATGAGTGCCCTCAGCTAGCCCAATACAAAAATCGATATCCCTGTCGAGTGGCATACCTGGCAAGTCAGCAGGGAATACCTATGGAAACTCACGAACCACGGGCACGGTCTCTATGGAAGGTACCTCAGCACTAGAATCGCGAACATGGGCCAAATAGGCCAAACAACCCTTCTCGACCATGCGCCGAGCCTTCATATAAGAAATAACTCTACCAGAAGAATGACAAGGAGTCCCTCTCCACTCTAAACGAGGTACTCCTGGCAAGGCTAAGGTCATTTTCTTGGCATGACAGTCCAGAACAGCATAATAGGGAGATAACCAGGCCATCCCCAATATAACATTGAACTCAACCATATCAAGAAGCAAAAGATCAACCTGAGTCTCAAGACCACCAATAACTACTACGCAAGCACGGTAGACTCGATCTACCACTATGGAATCACCCACCGGTGTAGACACATGTATGGCAGTACTCAAGGAATTACAGGGCATACTCAAATAAGGGGCAAAATATGAAGACACATAGGAGAATGTAGAACCCGGATCAAATAACACTCAAGCCTCTCGACTGCAAACTGAAACCGTACCTGTAATAACTGCATCAGAAGCCTCAGCATCAGGACGAGCAAGAAAAGCATAACACCGGGGTTGAGCCCCTCCAATCTGAACGTCCCTGGGTCTACCTGCTGCAACCTGGGCTCTACCCCTCGTGGCCTGCGCTCCACCTCTATGAACCTGACCACCACCTCTGGTACCTCGACCACCACCCCTAGCTGGTTGAAGGGGTAAGGGTGCACCTACTGCGGGAACCAAGGCACGGGAACCCTGATACTGGGGTCCACTCGAAGCTCGGGGACAATATCTGGCAATGTGTCCCAGGCTACAACAACTATAACAAGACCTCTGATGTTGTGGCTGATGACTCGGAAACTGGCCCTGACGACCCTGATTACTGCCCTGGTAACTCTGAAGTGGTTGTGTACTGATAGATGCTGGTGGTGCACTAACATGAACTGGCGGTGCACAGGGAGATACCTGAAGTGCTGACTGAAAAGGTCGGGGTGGATGACCCCTACTGAAAGAATCCCTGCCTCCAGATGAGGCTCCACTTAATCTACCAAAATGACGGGGCCTCTTGTCAGTCCCCTGACCACCTCCCTGTGACAAAATCATCTCAATCCTTCTGGCCACATCTGCCGTATCCTAGAATGAAATATCAGTACTCGACTCCCTTGCCATCTGAAGTCATATAGGTTGGGCCAACCCCTCAATGAACCTCCGAACTCTCTCCCGATCAGTGGGGAGTATCATCAATGCATGCCTGGCTAGAGCGATGAACCTGGTCTCGTACTGAGTAACATACATAGATCCCTGCTGGAGGCGCTCAAACTGCCTCCTAAGATCCTCTAGCTAAGTAATGGGAAGAAACTTCCCCAAAAATACCTCTGTGAACTGAGCCCAAGTCAAAGATGCAGACCCAACTGGTCTGGCTAAACAGTAGTCCCCCCACCAAGTCTTGACTGCGCCAGATAGTCGAAAAGTAGCGAAGTCAACTCCATTGGACTCCACTATGCCCATGTTCCGAAGAACCTCATGACAGCTGTCTAAACAATCCTGGGTATCCTCTGATGGTGCACTAGTAAATGTAGTAGTGAATAACTTGGTGAATTTGTCCAGTCTCCATAGAGCATCTGCTGACAAAGCTGCACCCTCGGCTACCGGTGCCATAATACCCGGCTGAGCTACTCCAGATGTCTGAGGTCCTGGAGACTGAAACTGAGTGGCAAACTTCTCTGGGGTATGAATAATAGGAGTCTGGGTCCCCCTCCCAGCCTGAGATCCAGCTGGTGCAGTAGGAAGATGACCGGCCTGAGCCACACTCTCCATAAGTCCTACCAGATGGACAAGAGCGTCCTGAAACACTGGGGTAGCTATGAACCCCTCGGGGACCTGCGCCGGTGCAATTGGGACTGCCGGAACTGGGACCTCCTCGTCAGATTCGACCTGAGGGTCCTCCACTGGGGTTGCTGCTCTAGGTTGAGCCCTGCCCGGCCTCGGCCTCTAGCACGGCCTCGTCCTCGACCTCGACCCCTCATGGGAGCTGTAGCAGGAGTGTCGGGCTGCTGAGCAGAACCAAGGGAAGCACGCTTCCTCGCCATCTGCGGGAGAGTAGAATGGAAACTTGATCAGTATACAGAATATACTACGCACGACAGAGTATGAAGATAAGAGGAGTATCCTAACTTAGCAGCCTCTAGGGGATAAATACCGACGTCTTCTTACCGATCCCTTAGACTCTACCAAGGTTGTCCGTTAGTTGTGAGACCTAAGCAACCTAGAGCTCTGATACCAACTTGTCACGACCCGAAATCCCACCTTTCAGACCGTGACTGCGTCTAACGTTGAACCCGCTAGACAAGCCAACGTATACTACACATTAATATTTTCAAATCAATTCAACAGTAGTAAAATTGATACCCTTCAAATCTAAACTGAAATAACCAACATACTCTATAACTTTAACAACGGAAATGTAAAAGAAAATCAAAATGCAAAGTGAAATAATAAAATACATAACGTCGCATACCCAAAACCTGGGTGTCACAACCCACGAACTGTCTAAACAGAGTGTTAAATACATAGTCTGAAAAGAAATATACAATTGTCTTGAAACTGGGAAGAAGATAAGACAATGAAGAATCCAAAGGCAGGAGAGACACCAAGGCCCACGAACGCCAGCGGTTATACCTTGAAGCTCTGTGTGGACTGAAGGTGACTTCCTCAACGTGGTCCACTGGGTCCGAAGGCGGGGTCTGCACAACATTAAGAAGTGCAGTGTAGCATCAGTACAACCAACCCCATGTACTGAGTAAGTGTCGAGCCTAACCTCGGCCGAAGTAGTGACGAGGCTAGACTTGACAATAACGATAACATGTCCTATTCTACAGCAGGTAACAGGGATAATACAAGGCAAGAGATAAGCATACAAGTAAGGGATACGGGAGCAGTAATGGGGAAACAAGTGAAACGAAACAGTTGAACTGACATATAGAAGTAAACAAGGGAGACAATCAAACACAATAGCCAACGAAACAAGTATAAGTACTAAAAATGTAAACAATGGCACGGCATCACCCTTCGTACTTTTACCCTCTTCCTCACAGTGCGATATAATCAAGTATCATGGCACGACATCACCCTTCGTGCTTTACACTCTTCCTCGCGGTGCAATGTAATCAAATATCATGGCACGACATCACCCTTCGTGCTTTTACTATCTTCCTCACAATGCAATGTACAATGTATCATGGCACGACATTAGCCTTCGTGCTTATAATCATTGAAATTCATGGCACGACATTAACATTCGTGCTTATAATCAATATGAATCATGGCACGACATCACCCTTCGTGCTTTACACTCTTCCTCACCAAACAATAATAGATATAATGGCAAGGGGTATAGTATAGTGGAAATATACAGTTCAAATCACCCGGCAAGGGGAAAACATCAATCAATAACTCAGTAAATGCCCGGCAAGGGTCTCAGCTATAACCAATCACCTCAATTGTATACTCTACACTTAGATTATCAATCGTATCAACACTTCTCAAGATCGACAACCAATACTTTCAACAAGACTAAATTACCAAGTATATACAATCTCATAATATGATAAACATGGAAAAAATACTGCAATTTCTATCAAAATAGACTCACGGGTATGCTTGACACACATTGCATAGGTACTCATCACCTCACCTATGCAATGAACATGATAATCACTTAGCACATAGCAAATAATACCTATTCCCTCACCAAAGTTAGGCAAGACACTTACCTCGGTCCAAAGTATAGCAATCAACCCTCTAAGACCGTCTTTCCTTTATAATCCGACTCCGAAACAACGATATCTAGGCATAATTAATTCAATAATATCAATAAAGACTCAATACACAATCCCATAGCCTAGATATTCCATTTCTAGCATTCTTCCAAAAATACCAAAATTCGACCCCGGGCCCGCTTGGTCCAAACACGAGGCTCGGACCAAAACCCGATCACCCATAACCCCACGAGTTCAAATATATGATTTGTTTTAAGATCCGACCCCAAATTGAGGTTGGATCACCCAAATTTCCCAAAAAACCTAACTCTATCCAAAACCCCTAATTTCTACTTGATTTTATGATTTTAGGCCTAGATCTCTAGTGCTGTGGAAGTAAAATGGGAGAAATCGATGGTAGGAAGTTTACCCAAGAGGCTGTGGAGGTTGGAGAAGAGGAAGAGGGCTGAAAATAATCAAATCCCGTGAAGAGTATTCTGTTTTTGGCGTTTTAATTAACTGGGCGAAATTACCTTCTGCGATCGATAAAGAGGAGTTGTGATCGCGGAGTAGAGCTTAGCTGACCCTATGCGATCGCAGGAAGATGTACGTGATCGCAGAACACTGGGACATCACTCTATGCGATCGCGGGTCGAAGGGATGCGATCGCGGAAGAGACCTGGCTAGACGTCTATGATCGCAGTGAGATACTACCTCGCCCTCACCCGACTCCACTGACACACTATGCGATCGCGGAGTACTAGATGCGATCGCATAGTGCAACCCAGCTACCCCTTCACCTAAGCCTATGCGATCGTGGATCAAAAGTTGCGATCGCAGAGAAGGAAAACACCAGACACCAGAAACCAGTCCAAAACCCCAGATTTTTGACTCTTTTACACCCCGTTAGCTACCCGAACCCTCGGGGTTCAAAACCAAAAACACACACAACTCCCAAAACATCATACGGACTTATTCCAGCTTTTAAATCACCAAAATATCATCAAATACAAGGAATTAAACCTTAAAACTCATAAACAATTTCTCAAAATTTCATAAAGCTTAACTTTTCCAATTTTGATCTGAAACACGTCATTTCAAGTCCGTTTTACACCAAATTTCACAGACAAGTCTCTTAACATATATTAGACCTGTTCCGGGATCCGAAACCATAACACGGCTTTTGCATAATTATTCATTTCCAAAATCCTTTATTATTTTCAGAAAACAATTTTCTTTAAAAATTCATTTCTCGGGCTTGGGACCTCGAAATTCGATTCCGGTAATACGCCCAAGTCCCATATTTTCCTACGGACCCTCTAGGACTGTCAAATCATGGTTTCGAGGTCCGTTTACCAAAAATGATGACCAAAGTAAACTTTATTCAATTATTCAATTCAAATATTCCTTTTTTATAAAATTTTCACATAGAAGCTTCCCGGCTACATGCCCGGGCTGCGCACTCATATCGAGGTGAGATTAACGGAGGCTTTCGAGCCTCGAAACATAGATTTAGGTGGAATTACTTAGGATGGCCTTTTGGGTCATCACAGTTAACTAGATTGCAAAGACAGTACTAAAGTATTCGGAAGACATAGGTTATGAAAATGATAAGTGCATCATTCAACATTCAAGGATGAATGTTCCAAAGAGGGGAATGATGTTACAGCCTATGTTTTCATACGTGAAAGTACGCCATAAGTAAATTGATGGAAACTCAAAAATGAGATGTTACATCCCGCATTTTCGTACGTCAAAGTTTCATCATAAGTTAATCGATATAAGTTTGGTAATGAGATTATCTTGGGATATAAGTATTATGCTATTCAAAAAAATTGATAAGTAAATTCGTGAAGGTTAGAGGGTAAACGAATCAAAGAAAATGAGTTACATCAGAGTTGACAATTTAGGGATAAAATACGGTTCAAGCTATAATACCTGGTATTTATGGACTAATGGAATACAAGGTACCACATGACCATGAAAGTAAGATGTATAAGGTGTTTTAAAAGTGAGTAGTATTTTAAGTAATTTGAGATAATTCTTAATTATGTGGATATTTAGTTAATTGTTGATTTTGGGTGGAAGATTAACTATGTAAATAAGAAATTGTGGATAAAACCTAAAGGGCCAAACATGGAAGCCAAGAGTTTTAGTTAAATATGACTCTTAAGTCATAAAGTAATGTGGCACCTTCTGAGGATTATGTGGCTTAGTCATCTTATCAAAGTGGGGCCCACCTAAAGTTAAAGATAACCTTTCTAATTTACAATTGAATTTCTCATCTTAAAGAAGAAAGCTTCAGCAAAGGTATTGTTGCAATAGCAACATGATTGCCTCAAGCATTTCATACAAAGGCTATTTAATACTATAGCAACGTGGGATTTGCGATTCTAAGGGAGTATGGTGCAATCTTTGTCAAGAATATCATATAGATCGTTCCTTATTTCGATCTCGCCATTACGTGGTTCATCACGATTGGCGTGTGTTAAAAGGATTGTCAAGAGAATCAATTCAAGTATGTTAAAGCTATCCCTCCTTTCCTTTTGGCATGGTCCATACGATACAAACGAAACAAGCAAGTACACAACTTCCATAAATGACTCTATTCATAGAAATACTAGAGGTTCCTATGTTATTGATTCCCCACATGTCTTATTATTCTATCGTTTGTTCATGGGTCTCATAGTATACGTGAGTTGATAAAGTTTATTTCATGATATTAATCAGAGGCATAATGGTCTTATGACGTTCTGAGAGATTTTATTGACGTACTTCTCATGCACTTGCATTCATTTATACATGTACATTTACCCATGGCTAGATGGTGTTATATACACGTATATATATATATATATATATATGGGATATGGGAAAAGGTTACGACTTTATATACGCACCCTCACCTGATCAGCTGGTATACGTTAATGATTTGTCCACAGTGGCCGAGACGATATGATGGGATGCCGTCAGAGGCTTGATGATGTTATGTACGCATATACCTATGCATAGTATGACATTTATACATATATTCATGTCATTATAAATATTAATGTTTCAAAGAGTTATTAAGACTTACATGTTGAGCCTTTTACTCCATGTTTCTCTCATGTATATTGTTTCTGATTTTCATTCCTTACATACTCGGGACATTATTTGGACTGACGTCCCTTTACCTGGGGATGTTGCGTTTCATGCCCGCATGTCCCGATAGATGGGTTTAGAGTCCTCCAAGTAGGCTACCATCTCAACAGAAGGTGTTGGTGCGCTCCATTTGCTTCGGGGTTGCTTATTTGGTTAGTATGATTAGGACATGTATTGATTGGTATGGCGGGGCCCTGTCCCGACTTTTATGATATTTATGTACTCTTAGAAGCTTGTAGATAGATGTCATGTATGCGGATACTTGTATGACCTTGTTGGCCTATGTTTTGAGTAAATTAAGGATCATACCAGCCTTATAGGCCCGCACGTCATATGTATAAGTCGTTATATCAAGTTGGGTCACCCTATATTGAGTATTCCCTCATGTTTTATTTTAGTCATCTCATGACAGCCTTTTTGATTCATTTATCTATGATAGTATGATACGAAAGATACGTTACATTGTTACTCTGTTGAGTAAGGCACTGGGTGCCTTTCGCGGCCCATCGGTTTGGGGCGTGACAAAAGCGGTATCAGAGCAGTTCTGTCCTAGGGAGTCTACAAGTCGTGTCTAGTAGAGTCTTGTTTATGGGTGTGCTGTGAACCATCCTTATAAGTAGAAGGATACATGTCATTTAGGACTGTCACTCTTTCTTCTTACTCTAGATCGTGTGGTAGAGCTCAGTCGTAGAAATTAAAACTCCTAAATTCTATTTTATTCGTAATAAGACGATACTTACATCTAGAAAGACGGTTGGTAAGGGATATAAATGTGGAAGAGTTGAGTCAGAGGAACACGATTTTTGCATCATGCTTATGATGGATAAATATGAGGTGTTTAGCAAATCATGTGTGTACTAAGATGTGTAAGCTTTTTGATAAGGAGCCTTAAGGCAGAAATATCTATCCACCTATATGGTGAAAATCAATGAGAGATTCATAAGGTAGAATCAAGTTTCAACAAGTAAAATAAGCTAGGTGAAGAAGGGTATGAGGCCCCCAGTTAATGAACATTATCAGTGTTTACTATTCAGACAGAGAAATATAAGCATTTTGAGTTACCCTCAACAGTAAGAGGTATGTACAATTGGCCACACCCATCTCACTTATGCCATATGGGAGCAAACATATATGGTTTAAGAGAAGGACGTGATATCAGGACCCGCATGGGGTTAGAGTAACCCAAAATGATGGATGGAGTTTTTGTGTTAGTTGACATTTTCGAAGGACATTGCAAATGTGCTAATAGATCTCCTTATGAGACACCCAGATGGTGCACTCTAGAATAGTACAACTAGATATAAACACTAGAATGTTCAAACTGGAAGCCTGGAAGGGATAAATATTACCTTAGTGTGGCTCACGTCCCTAGTAGAGAGATATTGTTAGGTAACATGAAGAGCCAGTGGATGGAGCAAGGGGAGCTAAAAGTAAAAGAATGTCTTGTTGATGTTTTTAGAATAAAGTGATAGACAGAAATGTTAGTAGGAAATAAGAAGAGAGTTAATGAAGCTTTATGAGTAAGATGTGATACATGGATGACAACGGTAGATCAAAAAAAACTAAAAATATTACAGAGTCTATAGTCAGGGAAAGGAAAATAGGAGAGGTGACAGGCCTTGAGACAACAAAATAGTATAGGCCATAAAGTCATATCCTCATTTCGAGAAATAAGTTCGTGACTCTAACGTGATCACCAGAAGGAAAAGTTAGACCCTAGAGTAATATAAATCAGTATGGACTGGTGAGCAAGATAAACTAAACCTGAATTAGGGACTGAGTAATAGTCAGCATCATGAGAATTTCATATTTGCATTCTGAAGATAATAGAATGGACGACAGAAGAATAATCTTTAAAGGTCATTCAGGAAGAGGCTGCCCTAAAGCAAGCAATGTGAGCAAAGTTAATCTTAAGGGACTGTGTGCCGGTTACACTAAGTGTCACCCCCATGAGTAAGGAATTGTGTTATCATTGGTTCAAAAGGATTACCACAAGGCGAGTAAGGGTCATCGATGAAGTGAAAAGACGTCAAAGATGAAGAGATAAAACATCTATAGGTGGATCGTCGTAGCACTAAATCTGAGCACTCCCCTAAAGAGGGCAATATGGAATGATGTGGCAATACGTCAGAATTAAGTGGTTCGAGTAACTATGGAATGGTAAAGGAAGAATGTGAAACAAATGAAAGGGGTGAGACTGCACTTATTTAAATCCTACAGATATGCTACGACAAGAACATTAAGCAAACACGATGTCAAGGAGAGGAAGTAAGGGTTCCTTCCCAGGATGTTATTGATAAATAAGGAGCCAGTGCGAGAGGTAAGTTAAGACAAAGGAAATGACCCAAGAAAGATCACGCAAAATATTGATATGAGAATGGGCCAACGAGTAGTTAGTATTTGATTCAGGAAGAGCCTAGTTATGGCTAGACAAGAGGTTACAGACAAATCAGCAGATCATGCAGGATGAACATAGTAAAACCCAATATAGTGAATTCAGCCTCGCAGTTATGACATTGTAATACTTGAGAAATATTTAGATAGAAGTTGGAGTAGTAAAAGGTACCATATGAGTGTTACGGAAATAAAAGAGAATGCCACTAGGAAGATAACCAAAGTATTAGGTCAGAAGGAACCCAACAAGAACAAGGCCGTGGAAATAAGTAACTACGGATAATTATAGGCGGGGAAGAACATAAAACATTCCATCAAGTATACGATGTGATAAGCACGCAACTTTACAAATGTCAGAAGGTCCTCCCTAAGTAATTCAGTAAAAGACTAGCTGAGGAAATAAGGAATAAGGTTTCAACCTAAGCGTCATAACTCAAATAAGAAATGGTCATGTAAAAACATTCTCACAACAACATTGCATGCACTCCATAAGAAAGTTCCACCTATCGTGGCTAATGAATGAGAAGAAGAAGAAAATCAAAAGGTGATATTCAAGATCATATGGGTTTTATGGTATTTCAATATGTGTGGGCACTAAGATTAGCCAATTATTCATGCGACAAGTGGAAGAACGACCAGGAAAAGCAATTGCTTGCATTTAAAGAATGTTGAGAAGGAACGAAAGGAATTATCCGATCAATGACCAGAGTTTGTTACATCATGAACGCACTTAAGAGTTTGGAGTATTATCCATGCAACATATATGTTGACTATCATATAGCCATAGAAGATTCCGGTATAATTTATAAGAAAGAATTGAGCCCAGGTCATAGACAAATGATTGAATTGTTAGAAGATTGTATCATGGATATTCCATAGTGTCCATGAAAGGCTAAAGTAATAACTAATACCATGATCCACAGAATGGAAGATAGCTTAAGCCTCCATAAAGGTTGATTAGAGGGAAAAGGAAACAAAAGAGTTACATCAATTAAGTAAATCGAGAGTCTGATTATTGGACCCAGAAAATTATAGACATCATGATTGGGAACATTACAGGACCACTCTTGATATTAGAGGTACAAGGCAAATAGTGCAACAACCATATTCTATAACGCTCTACGATATAGCCAGTTAGAAGAGTTCCAGTCTCATAAGAAGTCAGTATAAATCTCCCACCAGATTGTGTATGCACCAGAGGTGCAAGTATTATAATAGAGCTTCAAGTCGTGGATGTAAATTATACCTATGTGGAAGGGAGGTCATGAGAGAGATACAAGATGTGATGCTAGATTTTAAGGTAAGTAAGGTAAAGGTGAACAACGTACGAGATAATCAAGTACAGAAGGTTCTGAATGGAAGCGTTGGGATTCAGTATCTAGGAATGGCAGCGACATCGTCGATGGAATATCTTCTAGCCTATGGTGTCTAGGTACTGAGAGGTCTAGTTAAGAGAGTAAAGAAGAGTTAGAGACGATTTAATGTCTCGCTTGATGTTCCAAAATAACATAAATAAATCTATGGTGCAAGCAAGTTGAAGGAATATTAAAAGTAATATAACAAGATATGTGTAGGTCGCAAGCTAAAGTATGGTAGAGCAACAAGGTTTTAGGAAGACAAGAGTAAGGATAAGAAAAGTCAAGTGAGAAGGTAACGAAAATGGATGAGTCCTCGGGATTAAGCCCATGGAAACGTGAGAGCTGATGGTTTCTCTAAGTTATATAAATCTCAGTATAGCCTGAATGAACTCAAAGGATTCTAAGACTAGTAGCATTTAGAAGAGATGGAATGTTGCCCTGATAGTAAATGAGGGTGAAATTAGGATAGATAAAGGATGACGTTTGGGCCTTCGATTGAGTAATGATTTGAAGATTAAAAGAAAGAGATTTCATGAATTGTACAGGAATAAAATACCCACGTAAGGTGAATCACATTGGGATGCTATGAAATACGATTATGGAAGTATAGTATCGCCCCTAGGTGGAATAGTTTAATTTCTTCAGATGTTTCCCGATGAGACGTGAGCCCTAGTGGCAGTGTTACATAAGAGGTTAAGTTATCAGTGATAGATTACAGATAAACACTAAGGTGAATCAACAAAAGATGGATAAAAGTTCAACAATATGAGATGAGATCAGGCTGTCATTCTTAAGATGAACAGTAATGAAGAAGCATTAAAGGACTTAGAATTATACATAAAGGATAAGCAACGAGAGTAACCTGGAGTTTGGTTGAATACCTCAATAATGATATATCGAAGTAAGAGTTATGTTATAGCATGACCTACCTAGATGCAATAAAGTCATGCTGATAGATAACTAGGTCTATGAAATAAGATATAGAAATATTTGTAAGTTTGATAAAGTACCGAGCGAAGAACTTCAGCATACCTATAGATTCCCAGAGTGACATATTATCACGATATGTATATGTTTACAAAGTCAGGCCTAGAGATTGGCAAAAAAACGCTGGAGGAAAAGGCGGAGAAGAGCTGCATAGGCACACTTACAAGGTTAGAGTCGCAGGCTGCATGATAGAATGTAGCAACCGTTACCAGATAGGAATGATTCCGACCACAAGTCGTGGTGTGAGAAAGAGGCCTAAAGGGGGGAATGACTTGGCCTTTGGATTTATTCACAGAACAATTACCTAGATGGAAAAGAGAGTACTAAAGTATTCGGAAGACATAGGTTATGAAAAATTATAAGTACATCAGTTAACATTCGAGGAAGAATGTTCCAAAGGGGGGAATGATGTTACACCCCTTGTTTTCATACGTGAAAGTACACCATAAGTAAATTGATGAAATCTCAGAAATGAGATGTTACATCCCGCATTTTTTTACGTTAAAGTTTCGTCGTAAGTTAATTAACGTAAGTTCGGGAATTAGATTATTTTGGGATTATAAGTATTATGATATTTCAAAACAAGTGAAAAGTAAATTCATGAAGGTTAGAGGGTAAACGAATCAAAGAAAATGAGTTCCGTCAGAGTTTGACAATTTGGGGATAAAATATGGTCCAAGCTATAATACCTGGTATTTATAGACTAATGTCATACAAGGTACCAAATGACCATGATAGTAAGATGTATATGTTGATACCCAATTTTTCCCTATAATATTTTTAAATGCATATATACCTTCAAAACTATGCATTAGCATCAACTTATATTTTTTCATAATTTCTATATTTTTAAATTAAGTTATCCCAGTATTTTATTTATATAAATAATTACAAATTGCATCACAAATAATTTTATAGCATTTCATGATTTAAGTTTGCTATTTATAGTCATATTTGAGTTCAAAGTATTTCACAAATGGCTAGATTTACACCTTTTGGTTACAATTGCAATAACTTTACAATTATAGCCCATGCATACATTATCGACCTAACCACAATTCAAAGCGTCGTCACCGGCGTAAAACTCCACCTTATGATACTTATATGCCTTCTCTGGTCGGACCTGGTCTTCTACAAGCCATGGCTCTTTGATTTCTGAGATCCTTGAGAATATCTCAAAGTACCTAACTGGTTCTGGTTTGAAATTTGTTTATCAGCCTGTCTCAGGCCATTTTCCGTTTATGAGTAAGAATTTCTTCTTATTTTGTTACGAATCTATGGTTTTTGACCTATTCTCTCATCTATACTACTTTTCTTAAAACCCTAGTCTATTACTATCGATCCTTCTCTGATCTGTATAGATCTGGGATGAATCGAGCACTATTACATGTTTTCCTTTAAAAATTTTTGGTTTAACTAATTATTCCGACTTTTCCCAAAATTAGGGTTCGCCCCAAATTGCTTTTCAAAGGTCTTTCTGACTTCTAAATGTTTAATCAATTATTCTTTCATCTGCTTGACTGATTTTTGCAAGAGTATCCAAACCCTAGTTGATTCTATGTAATATACTGATTTTTCCAATCTTTTCTTCGATTTTGGATCTTTGTGTGTTACCAATCATATTAATTTACTATGTCTCTTGAACATAATCATTTTCTTTGTCAAATCCAGTATTTTTGTGGTTTTGCCCTAATTAACCTTTGTTAGGGTTCGAACCTATTTTTTCGGTTAAGTTCTATGTTTCTGTGAGGTTTTACTTAGTCTAATTTCCATTATGAAAGTTGAGTAATTCTTTCGGCAAATCAGTGTTCTTTTGAAAGTTTTGCTTATTGCTTTAATATGTTAAAGATTTGTATGCATACATTTATTTGTTTCTTGTTTATGACTTTAATTGGTCATCTCTGTCTTATTTTATTCCCGTATAATTTTGAATTCTTACTAATTCCTTTATTTGGTATGATTTGGATTCATGCCTTAATTAAACCCATGTTATTGTCGTTTGATTAATTACCCCTAATTAAAAGGGATCTATTCCGAACTCCTTTGTGTGATTGGATTCCGTGACCCTATGATTGCCCTAATTGACTGATTTCTTATTCCTTTTACCTTATTTGTTTCACTCCTAAATTTATATATATATACACTCTTGTTTTACCTCTCAAAACACGAACAATTAATTCAGAATACGCTCACACACTCAAACTCTCTCTTATTTCTCTACTACTTGTGCTAACTGTTGGTCGAGCCGGCTGAAAGCCAAGGCTAGACAGTGGAACTCCACTTGCTTTACATTTTGCACTTTTCTTCTTTAACTAGTATGTCACGACCCCAAAATACTTAGTCGTGATGGAGCATATCGTGAAATCAGGAAAGCCACACACTTCGTTGAATCTAAGTTTATTTTCCAGAAATTTATAAATTTAGAAACAAAATATTGATAATAATCCCTTTGAATGTTTAAAACAATATTAAAGCATAATTTCCAAAAACCAACCCTAGATCTAGTGTCACTCAGTCACGAGCTACTAATACATAAAAGTGCCAAAATATAGAAATAGACAACATAGTCTGTCAAAATGAAATTGCAACAGCTAGATAAAGAAGGAGCAATCGAGGCTGCAATCGACAGCTGCTACCTCAAAGACTCCTGGGGTCTCTCTCAATCAATAAACTGTTGATACCGAGCCTCGATGAACCTGGATCTGCACACAAGGTGCAGGGGGTAACATGAGTATACCAACTCAGAATTAACGAACCCAAACTATGGGCTGATAGGTAGTGACGGAGCTAAACCTCAAAATTTACAACACACAGATTACAGAAATTAGACATGCTAACAGTTTATCAAAAATGAGCAATATGCCAAGTATGCCAGTATACTCTACATGCCATCATAACAATGTATGAAACCAGTGTGGAAAACGCACATAGTGCTCATAACCCTCACAGTGCAGTCCACTCAGTACCGTATATGGCTCTCAAGCCCAGGGAAGGTCCATCTCAGAATGTACATAAGCATCGGTGACCGTAGTCACTCGGTATAGAGGAAAGGCCAATGCATCCCCACGGAGAAGATCCATATCCGAAAATACAACATTCGGAAATGATCCATGTCCAGGGACAATCCATCCCTTACATATCATCAACTTTGGACAATGTCCATGTCCAGGGAAGATCCAACCCTCAATATCAATGCGCTCACTAGGGGTGTAAAGACTCCGGAGGGGCCCTATTGGCCCAAGCGCCATATCAAGCAAACGAAGGCATGATTGAAGGATCGATGCGGTGTGCAGTCCGATCTCATAACTCTCTCAAAAACAGGCTCTCGGCCTCACTTAGTCATTACTCTCCAATCTCACTCATATGGTTCACATATGTATAAATCAGGCCAAAACAATGATAAATATGCATATGATTAACAATTTCTGAGACTGAGGCATGAAATGATATGGTACAACAGGACTGAGTATATGAAATCATATGATCACAAAATGAGACAATAATATACGACCACTCGGGTCTCAGCATCCTTAGCATATATTCTTAACATGATTTCTAACATGTTCACGTTTACCACATAATAGAAATGCGGATATCAATCCGTAATAGCTACTAGATTGTGCCATGGGATGAGCCAGGCCACAATTTACTCAGTGCACGCCCGCACGCCCGTCACTTGGCATGTGCGTCACCTCAAATATAGTCAAATATCATATAGTACATGGTTTCGAACCCTTAGGGCCAAGTTTGAAGGCGTTGCTTACCTAAAAACCAGCTAAAATCCAATCCCACGGTGCCTTTGCCTCTATACTCGGGCTCCGAGTTCTCCAAATCTATCAAAAATCAAATTTATATAATTATTATACGCCAAGGAACGAAGCCCATTCGAAAATTATCAAAATTATCCAAAAATCCTGAAATTGGCCAAACCTGACCCCCCAGGACCACGTCTTGGAATCCGACAAAGTTTACATCACAAGAATCGTCATCCTCCCACGAATCTATACATACCAAGAACATCAAAATCAGACTTCAAATAACCTCTCAAGTCCCCAATTTAAAGTCTCTAATTACAAATCCTAATTACCCACTTATTGTACTAATTTGCCACAAATTTCACCACTAAACAGTCCATAAATCACACATAAACGAGTTTTAGCTCCAAAAGCCTTACCTCCACGAAGAACTCTCGATTTCCCTCTTCAAAAGCCTTCAAAAGCTTCAAACTCATGCAACAATGGAGGAAAAATGACCAAAATCCGCTAAGGGTCCTATTTATATGTTCTGCCCATGGATTTTCGCACCCGCGGCCAATTTCTCCCACCTGCGGTCCCAGGTGTGCACCTTCGAGAATCACTTAAAAGCCCAATTTCTGCACCTGCGATAAAATTTCTGCACCTATGACTCCGCACGTGCGGCCCCATCTCCGCATCTGCGGTCTTCCTCCTATCCACCCAAAATCCGCAGTTGCGGTATCTTGTCCTCTTCTGCGGGCCCTCACCTGCGGTCTCCTATCCGCAGGTGCAGTTGCACCAACACAAACAACTTCAACTGCAATTTTCCCACTTTAAATCCCCCGATGGCTATGAGAAATCATCCCGAGACCCTCGGGACCCAAACCAAAAATACCAACAAGTCTTAAATGATCAACCGGACTTATTCTCACCCGCGAAACACCCAAAATAACATCAAAACACTAAAATCACCTCGGATTCAAGCCTATGAACTTAGAAATTTCCAAATTTCGCCAAAGATGTCGAAACTATCAAAAACAAGTCCGATTTACCTGAAAAGTTGCACACACGTCCAAAATGACCCTACGAACCTGTTCAAACTTTCGGAATTCAATTCCGACCCCGATAGCCTATATTCCACTGCCGACCAGAAATCGCCAAAAACTCAATTTCGCCAATTCAAGCCTAAAGCTACTCCAGACCTCAAATTGACATTCCGAACATACTCTTAAGTCCCAAATCACCTAATAAAGCTATTCGAGATATAAAATCCACATTCCGAGGTCGTTTACCTATAAGTCAACTCTCGGTTGACTTTTCCAACTATTAAGCTCTTTTAAGAATCCGAACCAACCGACCCAACACATCATGAATAAGCTAAATAACATATGATGAAGATGAAACAGAGGGAAAGGGGCTAATCTCACGAAACGACCGGTTGGGTCATTATATTCTCTCCCTCTTAAACAAATGTTCATCCTCGAACGGGTCTAGAAACATACCTAGAGTCTCAAAAAAGTGAGGATATCTGCTCCGCATCTCCTGCTCGGTCTCCCAGGTGGCCTCTTCCACCGGCTGTCCTCTACACTACACCTTTACTGAAGTTATATCCTTAGACCTCAACCTTCGGACCTTGTGACCCAAAATAGCAACTGGCTCTACCTCATATGACATATCACTCTCAAGTTGAACCGTGCTGAACTCCAAAACATGTGACGGGTCACTAACATGCTTTCGTAGCATCCAAACATGGAATACTGGATGAACACTCGATAAACTAGGTGCTAAAGCAAGTCTATAGGCCACCTCCCAACCTTCTGAAGCACCTCAAAAGGCCCAATGAACCAGAGCTCAACTTTCCCCTCTTCCCGAACCGCATAACACCCTTCATGGGTGACACCTTCAGCATTACCTTCTCCCCAACCATGAAAGACACATCCCGGACCATCCGGTCCGCATAGCTCTTCTGCCTAGACTACGCCGTGCGGAGTCGCTCCTGAATCAACTTCACTTTATCCAACGCATTCTGTACCAAGTTTGTGCCCAAAAGCCTAGCCTCACCCGTCTCAAACCAACCAAACGGAGATCTACACATCCTACCATATAAAGCCTCAACCATCTGGATACTCGACTGATAACTATTATTATAAGCAAACTCCATGAGTGGCAGAAACAGGTCCCATGAACCCCCAAAATCAATGACACAGGCACGCAACATGTCCTCCAAAATCTGAATAGTACGCTCTGATTGCCTGTCAGTCTGAGGATGAAATGATGTTCTCAACTCAACCTGAGTACCCAACTCTCTCTGCACGGCCCTCAAGAACTGAGATGTGAACTTAGTGCCTCTGTCGGAAATGATAGAAACTGGAACACCATGCAATCGGACAATCTCCCTGATATAAATCTCAGCTAACCGCTCTGAAGAATAGGTAGTACTAATAGGAATAAAGTGCGCGGACTTGGTCAACCGATCCACAATAACCTATATAGCATCAAACCTCCTCGAAGTCCATGGGAGTCCAACTACAAAGTCCATGGTGATCCGCTCCCACTTCCATTTCGGAATATCTAACCTCTGGAGTAATCCACCTGGTCTCTGGTGCTCATACTTGACCAGAAGACAGTTGAGACACCGAGCTACAAACTCAACAATATCTTTATTCATTCGCCTCCACCAATAATGTTGTCTCAAATCCTGATACATCTTCGCGGCACCCCGATGGATGTAATACCGCGAGCTATGGGCCTCTGCTAGAATCAAATCTCGAAGCCTATCCACATTGGGCACAAATATTTGACCCTGCATCCTCAAAACCCCATCATCACCAATAACTACATCTCTGGCATCACCTCACCGGACCCTGTCCTGAAGAACGAGCAAGTGTGGGTCATCATACTAGCGCTCTCTGATCCGGTCATAAAGAGAAGACTTGGAAGCTACACTAACCAACACTCGGTGTGGCTATGATAAGTGCAATATCACAAACTAACCTTCTAAGGCCTGAACATCAAGTGCTAATGGTCTTTCTGCTGCTGGGAGATATGCTAGACTCCCCAAACTCTCTGCTCTGCGACTCAAGGCATCGGCCACTACATTGGCCTTCCCCGGATGGTCCAGAATAGTGATATCATAGTCCTTGAGAAGCTCCAACCATATGCTCTGACGCAAATTCAAATCCTTCTGCTTAAACAGATATTGTACACTACGGTGATTAGTGAAAACCTCACAATGTACCCCATACAAATAATGACGCCAAATCTTCAAGGCGTGAACAATGGCTGCTAACTCGAGATCATGCACGAGATAATTCTTCTCATGAGTCTTCAACTGGCGTGAGGCGTAGGCAATCACCCTACCCTCCTACATCAAAACACAACCAATGCCTATCTTCGAGGCATCACAATTTACTGTATGAGAACCTGAAGCTGATGGAAATACTAATACTGGAGTTGTGGTCAATGCAGTCTTGAGCTTCTAAAAGCTCTCCTCACACTCGTTCGACCACCTGAATGGAGCACCCTTCTTGGTCAATTTTGTCAAGGGAGAAGCAATAAAAGAAAACCCCTCCACAAACCGACGATAATACCCCGCCAAACCAAAGAAGCTCCTAATCTCTGTAGCTGAGGATGGTCTGGGCCAACTCTGCACCGCCTCTATCTTCTTTGGATCAACCTGAATACCCTCACTAGACACCACGTGCCCCTAGAAAGCCACTGAGCCAAGACAAAACTCACACTTGGAGAACTTTGCATAAAGTTTCTCATCCCACAATCTCTGCAAAACCACTCTCAAATGTTGAGCGTGCTCCTCCTAGCTACGAGAATATACCAAGATGTCATCAATGAACACAATAACAAAATAATCCAAATACGGCTGAAACACGCTATTCATCAAATGCATGAACGCTGCTGGGGCATTGGTCAGCCTGAAAGACATCACCATAAACTCATAATGGCCATAACGAGTCCTCAAATCTGTCTTGGGAATTTCTAAATTTGAATCTTTAGCTGATGATACTCGGATCTCAAATTAATCTTAGAGAACGCTCTAGTCCCCTGAAGCTAGTCAAACAAATCATCAATACGAGGCAAAGGATGCTTATTCTTGACTGTAACCTTGTTCAACTACCTATATTCAATACACATTCTCATGGAACCATCTTTCTTATTTACAAACACCGGTGCACCCCAAGGTGACACACTAGGCTAAATGAACCCCTTTTCTAGGAGTTCCTGAAACTGCTCTTTCAATTCCTTCAACTCCACTGGTGCCATACGATATGGAGGAATAGAAATAGGCTGAGTGCCCGACACCAACTTAATACAAAAATCAATATCCCTGTCAGGTGGCATGCCTGACAGGTCAGCAAGAAACACGTCCGGAAAATCACGGACCACAGAAACAGAATCAATAGTGGGAGTCTCAACACTGACATCCCTCACAAAGGCCAAATACGATAAACCCCCTTTTTTCACCATACGCTGGGCCTTCAGGTACGAAATCACCCTACTAGTCACATACTCAACAGAACCTCTCCACTCAATTCTTGGAAATCCTAGCATCTCTAAGGTCACGGTCTTAGCGTGGAAATCAAGAACAACGTGACACAGAGATAACCAGCCCATGCCCAATATCACATCAAAGTCAACCATGCTAAGTAATAGCAGATCCACTCGGGTCTCCACACCCCCAATAGATATCACACACGACTGGTACACCCGATCCACAATAATAGTATCGCCCACCGGAGTCGACACATGAACGGATGTAAATAAGGACTTACAGGGCATATCCAGAAAATGGGCAAGGTATGATGAAACATAAGAATACGTGGAACCATGATCAAATAAGACCGAAGCATCTCGGTGACAGATTGAGACAATACTTGTAATCACTGCATCTGAGGCCATAGCATCTGGTCTGGCTGGGAGTGCATAGAAACGAGACCGACCTCCACCTGATCGACCTCCCCCTCTAGGGCGGCCTCTAGTTGATTGACCCTCACTCCTAGCTGCCTAGGCGTGTGGTGTAGTAACTGATACTAGAGATGTAGGCTAGCTCCTCTGCTGGAATGAACCACCCGAAAGACGAGGACAATAACTCTTGATATGACCCGGATCACCACACTCAAAGCAACCCCTCTCAGCCAATGACTGTGGGGACTGAAGGGAACCCCTAAAACCAGAATAACTACTAGAGGAACCATGTGCCGAGGAACCCTACACTGATGGTGGTCAAGATGAACTCTGGACTGGAAAAGCACTGAATGATGAACAACCCGGATGAGAGCTGCGGAGACCATGCCCGGATGAAGCACCACTGTAAGTTAGGCGGACTGGCTGAGGAGGCCTAAATGAACAGCCTCTACTATGCTGAGACTGGCCTCCTGAATGAACACCACCATAACTACCAGATCCTAGAGGCCTCTTGGCCTCTCTCTCTACTCTCTCCTGACGGCGAACTGACTCAATCTCTCTGGCTATGTCTACTACCTCCTCAAAGGAAGGTCCAGATACCCTCTCCCTGGTCAGAAAAATCCAAAGTTGATAAGTGAGGCCATCAACGAACCTCCTGATCCTCTCCCTATCGATTGGAACTAGCCAAATAGCATGACGGGCTAGCTCGAAGAACCTCATCTCATACTGCATCACGGTCATGTCCGCCTGACGCAACTGCTTGAACTCCCTCCGCAACTCTTACTTGCGGGACTGCGGTACATACTTCTCCAAGAAGAGAATGGAGAACTGATGCCAGGTAAGGGGCACTGCATCAACAGGTATATTCCTCTCATGGGCCTCCCACCAAGCAAGTGCAGCTCCTGAGAACTGGTAGGTAGTAAATGGGACCCCACTGGCCTCCAATATCCTTGTTGTGCGAAGAATCCTCTAACACTTGTCCAAGAAACCCTGGGCATCCTCGCCCTCAGTACTACTTCAAATCGGAGGATGAAGTCCACTAAATGTCTCCAACCTGCGCTGCTCATCATCTGCCAAAGTTGGGACCACGAAATCCTGGGCTGGGGCAACCGGCTAGACTAGAGCTGCCCCCGGTGTCTGAAGCCCCTGAGTAACTTGCTCTGGTGTTTGGGCAGCTGGAGTCTGAATGCCTCCCCCGGCCTAAGAAGTAGCAGCAATAGTAGACATAGCGACGGCTTGTGCAAGATTGGTTCACACCGTCAGAATCTGAGCAAGGGTCTCCTGAAGACCCAGAATCGTAGTAGGCACTACCGGTGCCTGAGCCTGCCCCGTTGGAACCTCAACTGCAGAGACTTGGTCCTGAATAGTAGGAGGGTCCACAGGTACTGCCCCAGCTGCTGCGCGGGCTACATCCCTCCCTCTGCCATAGCCTCTTCCACGACCTCGACCTCTCGATGGTCCCGCTGGTGTCTAATCACCTCGATCAGTAGCACGAGTCCTCACCATCTGTGAGAGACTTAAAACAATAGAAGTTTAGTTACAAGAATCAACAGGTTCGCACGATAGAATTCAAGAATGTGAGATTTTTCCTAAGGGTTCTGCAGCCTCTCGAAGATAAGTACAGACGTCTCTGTACCGATCCGCAAGACTCTACTAAACCTGCTTATGACTGGTGAGACCTATTTAACGTAGAGCTCTGATACCAACTTGTCACGACCCCAAAATACTTAGCCGTGATAGAGCTTGTTGTGAAATCACGCAAGCCACACACTTCGTTGAATCTAAGTTTATTTTCCAGAAATTTATAAATTTAGAAACAAAATATTGATAATAATCCCTTTGAATGTTTAAAACAATATTAAAGAACAATTTCAAAAAACCAACCCGAGAACTAGTATCACTCAGTCACGAGCTACTAATACATAAAAGTGCCAAAATATAGATTAGGCAACATAGTCTGTCAAAATGAAAGTGCAACAGGTAGATAAAGAAGGAGCAATCGAGGTTGCGATCGACAACTGCTACCTCGAAGACTCCTGCGGTCTCTGTCAATCAATCAACCGCTGCTTCCGGGCCTTGATAAACCTGGATCTGCACACAAGGTGCAGGGGGTAACGTTAGTACACCAACTCATAAGTAACGGACCCAAACTATGGGTTGAGATGTAGTGACGGACTAAACCTTAGAATTTACAAGAGATTGCTTACATAAATTAGACATGCTAACAGTTTATCAGAAATGAGCAAATATGCCAACTATGCCAGTATACTCTACATGCCATCATAACAATGTATGAAACCAGTGTGGAAAATGCACATAGTGCTCATAAACCTCACACTGCAGTCCACTCAGTACCGTATATGGCTCTCAGGCCAAGGGAAGGTCCATAAGCATCGGTGACCTTAGTTACTCGGTACTGAGGAAAAGGCCAATGCAGCCCCACAGAGAAGATTCATCTCCGAAAATATAACACTCGGACGCGATCCATGTCCAGGGAAAATCCATCTCTCACATATCATCAAATTTGGACAAGGTCCATGTCCAGGGAAGATCCATCCCTCAATATCAATGCGCTCACTAGGGGTGTAAAGACTCGAGAGGGGCCATATTGGCCCAAGCGCTATATCAAGACAAAAAAGGCATGATTAAAGTATCGTTGCGGTGTGTAGTCTGATCTCATAACTGACTCAAAAACAGGCTCTCGGCCTCACTTTGTCATTATTCTCCAGTCTCACTCATATGGCTCACAGATGTATAAATCAGCCCAAAACTATGATAATTATGCATATTATTAACAATTTCTGAGACTGGGGCATGAAATGATATGCTACAACAGGACTGAGTATATGAAATCATATGATCACAAAATGAGACAGTAATATACGACCACTCGGGTCTCAGCATTTTTTTTAAAAACAAATTATACTACTAGGCTGGTTGCCTAGTAGTTATTTTATTAATAATAAAAGCCAAGAAAACAAACATGAATGTTGTCCTACTAACTAGGACGGTATACCTTGAATCTACATAAGAAACTAGTATCAAAATTCGGCTTGTCAGGCCCAATAGTGATATAACAAATTGAAAAAATTCTAGAACTAACTATAATGTAACTAAATCTGGGATAGCCCATATGGCCTGCTGATTCGGGACCAAATAAGCTTGTTTAGTATCCAAGACTTGTATCTCTTTTAGGATGGCCCAAACCATTTTCCTTTTGCACGTCTGGGCCTGTTTCATTACACTGGCCCAAATATTGAGCATTGGCCCAAATATTGACCGTGTAAAGACTGGCCCAAGCTCAAATATATCTGATAGGCTTCCGACATTTCATTTCCCCTTATTTCCACTTTCCTAATCTCTCACTCTGACCTAGCTTCTTCTTCTCGTCCTTAACGCCTGTGGCGATTCACTCCACTGGATGGTAAGTGTCTCCATTTTAGCTTAATACCTTCGATTTTGAGCTTTTTCCTCTCCTCATAGTTTTTATTGTTCTTGTTTCTTCTCTCGCTTGGGCTATTTGCTGACCATCGACACCTTCGAGCTGTTACTGTTACAAATCGACACCTTCGAGCTGGTGAGTGCCTCGATCTGAGCTGGTAAGCTTCTGATTCTTCGCCTATGTGTTTCATTTCTGGTTGTCTTTGGTTTTCATCTTCCCTCCTGATTTGATGCTGTCTCCTCTTGCCCTATCTTTTTCTATTTGATTTCCACTGCAACTGTTCCGCCAATGAGCTGGTGAGTAGTTCAATCGGAGCTC
>ML295206.1:0-26166 GCA_005239495.1 Nicotiana undulata
GATGCATCGATGAATATTAAAAACAAAACATTTTGACCTATATCGATTAATATAAAAAACAAAACGTCTCGACCTAAAATAGAATAATATTATATTGGTTTATCAATTGGTTAATTATTCGTACGTAGTAATTGTCACGACCAAAATCCTAATCCAGGTCGCGATGGCGCCCAACAGCGGGGTTAGGCAAGCCGATATAATTTTTACTAAGTGATACCCTTCCCATTCGATCAAACAAGTCAATGATTACTAGTTTATAACAACTAACATGATACTAGTTCTGAGTGAAGGAAAAATCATAGTAGATACAAGGCCGAAATAAAACATATACATAGATATACATCCCAAAACCCCCAAAAAATATAAATACCGCGTGTGTGTAGTATCACGAGTGTCACGGGAAACTACTGAATATACAATGAATACAACATATACATGGTCTCAGTCTAAATGAAATAGACATAGAGCATAACAAAAGAAACTCCAGGATGCTGCTAGGGAGTCGCCAGGAAAGCAGCTCACCGCGAAGTATGACCACGCTATCAATATCTGGCACTGGCCTAAAAATCAGATGGACCAGCCTTCGGACCTGTACAGTCAAGTACATAAAAGGAAAGAAAGTGCAGCATGAGTACATATATATAAATATGTACCCAGTGAGTATCTCGTCTAATCTCGAAGAAGTAGTGACAAGAGGTCGACTCGATACTCACTAAGGTCCAGCAGTAATAAAGTAGAACAGGATGTAAGGAAAGCAGTAGACATGTAGCAAGGTAAAAATAATAAGAAGATATCACAGAGTTCTCAAATAATTACTCAAACAATAACAACTTCCCTTTTAGTCTTTCTCAAACAATCGTCAAATCATAAGTCAGGAAACAATATCGAGCAGCCATATGCATCGAAGAGTAAAACATTTTACTGGAATCAGGGGGAAGAATAGCTATGCACTGCCGGGGATCGACCGGGCCGTACCAAAAGTGCATGCTGATAATGTAATCATACCAAAGAGCTATGCACTACTGGGGATCGACCGGCCTGTACCAAGAGTGCATGCTTACCAATAACTCAACTACGCACTGCCGGGGATCGACCGGCCCGTACCAAGAGTGCATTCTCAAGTAAGTCCCTGTGCACTGCCGGGGATCGACCGGTCCGAACCAGGAGTGTACTATATATATATTCGCCGTGGGGGTACGACCCACTCCCCTAAGAGTGGAAGGAATTTCACGTCACTTGCGGAATGTAACTTGCAAAGAGACAACATACGTATAACAAATACTAGGTTTAATTCACATATCAAATCTTTCCAAAAACTTAATCAATGAAATATTCAAGGAATCAATGCTACATCCAAGCAAGAATTATAACATATAAATCATTTCAAAGTAGAAGACAAGGCATGCTGTGATCTTAAAACTACCCGGACATAACAATAGTAGTTGCTACGTGCGGACTCTCGTCGCAAGGTACACACGCAGCCCCGAATACATACATATAACACATAGAACACCTATGGGGACAATTTCCCTCTTACAAGGTTAGAAAGTAGACTCACCTCGACGAAGCACTCCTCGGACCAACGACCGGATCAAGAATGCGCATGAAACTCCAGAACTACCCTCGACAGCTCGCAACTAGCCAAATATAGCGCAATTGAATCAATTTAGATACCAAGAGAAAGAATTAACAAGAATTTTTAAAGTATAGCATTTTTGAAGGTTTTTGAGATTTCGACCCCGGGCCCACGTGTTCGGATTTTGAAAATTCTCGAAGGAATGAATTACCCGAAGTCCAAGGATCGTAATTACATAATTTATTTAGGAATTCATGGCTAAAAAGGGATAATTCACTAATTATCAAAGCCCTAGAATTTTCTACCCAATTTTCCCATGATTTGATATTTTAATAGGTAACCTCGTTGGATTTCCATAGTTAATCCATGAATTTAGAGAGGGAATTACACTAACCTTGAGGAACTTGACCTTGGACAAATTTTCCCTAGATTTGAGGCGCTTCAATGGAGTTTGGAAATTGGAAAATGAGGAAGAAATCCCGTAATTGGGCATTTAAAGACTGCCCGGAAAACCTTCAGTGCGATCGCGGCATCAGGCCTGCGATCGCGGAGAACAAATGACCCTGGCCCCCAAGAAGCACTATGCGATCGCATAGATGGGGCCTGCGATCGCAGAGGGTAGGGAGGTGGGCTTATGCGATCGCAGGAGTGAGGTCTGCGACCGCAGAGAGGAACATGCAGTAGGNCGATCGCAGGGGTGAGTCTGCGTTCGCAGAGAGTTGGGAAGGGGACCTTATGCGATCGCGGAGTGATGTCTACGATCGCAGAGAACATTGGATGGCCCAGCATAATCACTTCTCTGCGATCGCATCCCTGCTTCTGCGATCGCAGAGAAGGAAACCAGACAGAAAAAATTATGGTTTTTCTAACTTAGCTTCCGAGGGTCTAAAACACCCCCGAGCCCCCCGGGACCCCTTCCAAAAGCACCGGCAAGTCTATATTCATGATACGGACTCGCTCGATCTTCCGGAACATGAAAAAAAACCACGAAACTCAAAATTCAACCCCAAAACCAAATTTAACAAACTTAAGAACTTTGGAATTCTAGAATTCATTACATTACGCCGAACGGGTCTATGCTACTCAGAATGACCCCAAATTTTGCAGACACGTCATAAATGACCATACGGAACTGTTGCCAGTCCCGTAATTCCATTCAGATCCCGATAGCATGAAGTCCTGTTCCAGGCCAAATTCTAAACTTAAGGAAATCCTTATTTCCATTTCGGGCGCCGAAATGCTCCCAGGTCATCAGAAACCCGAGCCGAACATACGCCCAAGTACGAAATCATCATACAGAGCTACTGGAGCTGTCAGAACTCGATTCCGAGGTTGTTTGCTCAAAATGTTGACCGAAGTCAAACTTGGCCAAATAAGCCAACCTTAAGGAACTAAGTGCTCCTAAACCATCCAATTCATTCCCAAATCCCGAAACACCCGCTCCCGCGAGTCATAAAGCACGAGTAGCCGCTATGGAAGGTTTCATTTAAGGGAACAGAGTCCTAATACACGAAATGACCGGCTGGGTCGTTACAGTAATGTATAAGATTGATCATCAATTACAATATAATGTATGTGTGTGTGTGAAATTACTCATATACTTAGATATAACTTAGAAAATTTACTTACATAGATGCTATTATAATCTATTAAAAGTAATTAGCTAGTTAATATAATTTTTGTAAAGATTATGCTTATAGATTATAATTATTTATAATAATTATACAGTTAAATAAAATAATGTTTATAGTTAATAATAATTTTTTTATAGTTTATAATAATATTTATAGCTTATAATATTTTATGAAATAAAAACAAAAAAATAATATATTTTTTTTAAAAATAACGACCAAAGTTGGTTGGTATTTGGTCAAAAGGTCAACACTTAATGTACCGACCAAAATACCGACCAACTTTGGTCGGTAAGTCTGAAAACAGACCTGAAATATACCGAATTCCCCCCATTTTTTCATACCTCTATTCTTAAAATTCCCTTAACTCCCACTCAATTCCTTCCCCTATCCTTCTCTATTTACCTCCCACAATCTCAATCCCTACCCCGCGTCGCCACCGCCCAGCTGCCGCCGCACCGCCGTCGCCACTGCCACTGCCACTGCCGCGCCTCTCCTTCTCCACCTCCTAAAAATTCTAGGTTTGAATTACAACTTATGTCTTTTGTATATAAATCTAATGTTTTGTTTATTAGCTATGAATTAGTTTCAATTGATTAGTGTTTCAATTGATTATTTAACATTGTATTTTATAGAAATCTAGGGTTTAGGTCTTGTTTTAATTGAATTGATTACATGTGGTATAAATTGAATGTTTGAGTTTGTATTGTCTTGAATAGTTTAGTTAGAATTGAATTATTAACTTTGTATTGTCTTAAATAGTTTAGTTAGAATCTAGGGTTTATGATTAGTTCTTGTGAATCAAACTTTAGGGTATGGGTTGAATTTTTAGGATATAATCCTAACTTGTCACAACCCGAAATCCCACCGTCGGGACCGTGATGGCGTCTAACGTTGAACCCGCTAGACAAGCCAACGTTCCACTCCATATACTTATTTCCTTGTTATTAGGCATTTGAAATAAAAGTAATAACGAGAACAAATATGAATAAGAGTACGGAAGCTATGAAATCCAATAAATTAAGTAATTGACATTAGAAAATCCATAATAAAACCCCTAGAACTGGTATCATAACATTCACGGACTGTCTAAGATTACTAAAAACAGAAGGTCTGAATAAACATATACAACTGTCTCAGAAATACAAAGAAATACAGAGAAAGGAAAGAGATAGGAGGTGACGCCAAGGCCTGCGGACGCCTGCAGGACTACCTCAGTGTTGCATGTGGACTGAAGGATACTCCCTCGATCAGTGCCCACCGAGTCCGGTACCGTAATCTGCACAACATAAGGAAGTGCAGGTGTAACATCAGTACAATCAACCCCATGTACTGAGTAACTGCTGAGGCTAACCTCGGCGAAGTAGTGACGAGGCTAGGACACGACAAATAATAAACACATGTGCAATTCAATAATATATAACAGGAATAACGGCGGAAAATAAACAGTTTAGTGTATAACGGGGGAGAACATGCTGGGTACAGGGGGAAAACAAGTACTGAATCACAGAACGAAGAACAGTCTAAGTATCAACAATAGCAACAGGAAGTAAACACATAGAACAAACAAGTGCACGACATCACCCTTCGTGCTTTACTCTCATCCTTACCAAAACAAGTGCACGACATCACCCTTCGTGCTTTTACTCTTATCCTCACCAAAACAAGTAAATAAATACATGGAATCACCCTTCGTGCTTTTACTCTCATCCTCACAATGCAATGAATAAATAAAATGGCACGACATTATCCTTCGTGCTTTTAAATATAAAAACATGGCACGACATCACCCTTCGTGCTTTACACTCTCATCCTCACAATGCAATAAATAAATACACGGCATCACCCTTCGTGCTTTACACTCTTCCTCACCCAAACAATAATAAGAACAACAGTTTTGCAAGGAAAATCCACAACATAAACCATAAATCACAACATCCCGGAAAGGTAACAATAACAGAAATATCACCGTCCCGACAAGGGACACAACTATAACCAATCTCACTCAAATGTATAACTAACAAAGTAATCCTCAACCGAAAAACTAATCAACAGTGTTCACAACCAAGTATTTCCAACATTTGAATAATCCCCAAAATTAAATCTACTTCATAACACAGTGAATATCAAAGAAAAACACATATACCATAAGAACCCACTCATGGGCATGCTTGACAACAATGTATAGGTACTCGTCACCTCACCTATACATTGAACATGGAATAAACACGTAGCACATATGACTCAACACCTATTCCCTCAAGCTAAAGTTAGGCCAAACACTTACCTCGACTCCAAGAATCCAAATCAAGCCTCTAGCACCGCTTTTCCTTTCGAACCCGACTCCAAACCAATCGTATCTAGACATAATTGACCCAATAACATCAATAAATTCCAAACAATTCAATTCTAATGCTTAATTATAGAATTCCCAACATTCTTCCCGGGCCCGGGCCTGCTTGGTCAAAATACGAGGTTTGGACCAAAACCCGATCACCGATTCACCCACGAGCCCGAATATATAATTTATTTTGAAATCCGACCCCAAAACGAGGTCAAATTCCCAAATAATCAAAAAGCCCTAACTCTACCCAAACCCCTAATTTTCTACCTTAAATCCCATATTTTTAGGCCTAGAATCTGATGGGTGTTAATAAAATGCAAGAAAACAAGGTTATAATTACTTACCTAAGAGGTTATGGTGAAGGATCTCTTCAAAAATCGCCTAAGAGGTGTGGAGAAGATGAGGTTTATGAAAAATGGCCAAATTCCCGTAACCATTCTGTTTTTGAACTTTAAAAATCATTGGGCGAATTCCTTCTTCGTGTTCGCGGTCCCCTGGCCGCGTTCGCGAAGAGTTAACTTATTATGCCTACGCGATCGCGGGTCCATGGCCGCGTTCGCGAAGGTTTGGCCTTCCAGGCTTATGCGTTCGCGATCCATTGGTCGCGTTCGCGAAGAGCCAATGCTACCCAACCCCCAGACCCCCTAATGCACTACGCGTTCGCAGGAGGCTTGTCGCGTTCGCGATGAGCAGTATCCCCAAAGCTCCGCGTTCGCGTAGGGATAAATCCCGTTCCTGCCCAATTTCACATCGCGATCGCACTGAGTGGACCGCGATCGCGAAGGTCAAAGACCTGGGCACCAGATTCAGCAGCAAAACACCAGATTTTTCCAGGATTTGCACCCTGACACCTGCCCGAAACTCACCTGAGCCCTCGAGGATCAGAACCAAATATGCACAGAACCTCAAAAATATCCTACGGACTTATTCGAGTAATAAAAACACCAAAATAACATCATAAACATCGAATTAAACCTCAAAATCCATGAAAATTCTCAAAATTTCCAAAACCTCCAACTTTTGCATTTAAGGTCTGAATCACGTCAGACGAATTCCGTTTATTACCAAACTTCACAGATAACACATATAAATCATATCAAACCTATTTCAGGCTTCAGAACCAAGATACGGGCCCGATACCACATGTTTCACATCAGATTTCATTTTCAAAAACCTTTATATTTTTCAGAAAACAATTTTCTTTAAAAATTCATTTCTCGGACTTGGGACCTCGGAATTCGATTCCGGGCATATGCCCAAGTCCAATAATTTCCTACGGACCTTTCAGAACCGTCAAATCATGGGTTTGGGTTCACTTACCAAAAATGTTGACCAAAGTAAACTGTATCCAAATTTCAACATAAAAATATCATTTTTATCAGTTTTTCACATAACGGCTTCCCGGCTACACGCCCGGGCTGCGCACGCAGATCGAGGTGAGATCTAAGGAGGTTTTTACGACCTCGGAACACAAAATTAAAGAAGTTATATGCGTCAATGAGTTCTGCTCCTCATATGAGATGGACCTTTGAAAATAGAAGACCACCTGGTGTTATGTGTCATCCTTCAAATGGAGAAGCTTGGAAGCACTTTGATAGGACATATCTAGATTTTGCAAGTGAACCTAGGAACATTCGGTTAGGGATGTGTGCGGATGACTTCACGCCTATTTCTATATCTGCGACACCATATTCATGTTGTCCTGTCTTTCTTACACCTTATAATCTACCACCCGAGTTGTGTATGACTAGTCCATATATATTCTTAAATTGTAGTATCCTCGGTCCATGTAATGTGAAAAGTTTGATTGATGTATTTTCAACCTTTGATTGATGAGCTAAAACAATTATGGTATGATGATGTTGAAACATATGACATATCAACCAAGCCGAATTTCAATTTGCGTGCTAATTTAATGCCGATTATTAACAATTGTCTGGGTGGATGACTGCTGGGAAGCTAGCTTGTCCTTACTGCATGGAAAATAGTAAAGCGTTCACTTTGAAACATGGCCGAAAGCAATCATGGTTTGATTGTCATCGTCAATTCTTGCCTCATGATCATGAGTTTAGAAGGATGAAAAATGAATTAAAAAGGAATAAAATGGAATATGATTCTCCACCTCCGATACTTTTAGGTGAGGAAATTTTGGAGAGGGTCCAGAACTTTAGTAAAGTTACCGAGGCTCCACCTTATAGATTCTCCGGATATGGAGTTACTCATAATTGGACGAAACACAATATATTTTGGGAGTTGCCTTATTGGAAAAATAATCTTTTGTCACAACCTTGATGTCATGCATATTGAGAAGAATTATTTTGACAATTTTTCAACACAATGATGGATGTTAAAGGTAAGACAAAGGGTAACCCGAAGGATAGAATGGACTTACAAGAATATTGCAGGCGTCCTGAATTATACTCGTAGACAAAAACAATGGTAAGGTGTTCAATCCCAAAGCAAGTTACACATTCACTTTGGAGGAAAGACGACAAATTTGTTATTGGGTTACGAAATTGAAGATGCCTGAGGGTTATGCGTCGAATCTGGGAAAAAAGTAGATATGGAGGTAGGGAAGTTGAGCCATTTGAAAAGTCATGACTGTCATGTTTTCATGGAGACCTTAGTGCCTATTGCATTTTGTGGTTTTCCTGAAAGAATCTGGAAACCCATCACAGAGATTAGTTTGTTTTTCAAAGACTTGTGTTCTACCACATTAAGGGAAGAAAACCTACTCCGGATGGATCAGAACATTCGTGTAACTTCTAGTAAGATGGAAAAAATATTTCCATGTGGTTTTTTATGATGTGATGGAACACCTTCCAATCCACCTTGTACACGAGGCACGACTTGGATGTCCTGTTCATTGCAGATCGATGTCTTCCTTTGAGAGGTAATATTATAGGTTTGATGTAATTTTCTATTTTATTTGAATGTTCTTGGCTAACGTGACATTATGTAGGACAATTGGAAAATGCAAACAATTTGTTAAGCAGAGGAATAAGATTGAAGGATCTATATGAGAACCTTATCTTGCAAAGGAAACTGCTCATTTTTGTTCTTATTATCTTGAGAGTAACGTGCCATGTTCTAGGAATAGGTCCAATAGGCACATGGTCGAATGTGTGAATGATCCATCATATTGTCATGACCCGATTTACCCTCTGAAAGTGTATCGTGATGGAACCTAGTCTCTAAGACTAGGTAAGCCTAAATTTACGGAAAAACTTAATTCAAAATGATAAATTAAAGACAAAAAGAAAAATATAAGCAGACATAACATAGCCGCTCGACATGTACAAGTATAACTCCCAAGACCCGAAATGTCACATTATAGTCACAAGCTTCTATACAGTAATAGCTCTATACAACGGGAAAGAAAAATACATAGAAATCTCTATCTAGACCGAAATGGAAGGTGACTCGAAGAATTCTGCGGACGCGGCAGAATTACCTTACGGTCTCCTCGAAACAGCTGCGACGACCACTAGCCACGTGGCTGAGAACTTGAACCTAGATCTGCACACGAAAAACATGTGCAAGAAAGGGCATGAGTACACCACATTCGGTACCCACTAAGTGCCAAGCCTAACCCCAGTCAAGTAGTGACGAGGTCGGTTAAGGATCTACTGGATTTATAAATAAACAATTTAAATAGTATGGAAAATAAATAAGTTCTAAAGTAGACAGTTAAAGTGAATAAGTTGAAATAAGACAGTAAAAATGGAGCCCTCGACTCGGCACAAAGTATCACACAATTGAATCTCCCGGGATACCGTCCTGTAGTTCCAATTATAAACATGCAGTACCGGGGTGATCTCCCAGAATACGTCCGTAGTCCCCAATTTAAATATGCAATACAAGGGGGATCTCTCGGAATACGCCCGTAGTCCCTAATTTAAATATGCAACGTGAAGTAAATGCCAATAAATATCAATTCTAACAGTACATCAAAATACATGTAGGAAAGCAGGGAAACTAGCTAAACATGGCGCATAGAGTGTTAATTAAGCAATTTAATATGGAAACAATAGGCATGATTTCCTAATCTAAGATGAAAAATTAAACACGTAGAGATGATGTAGTAGAAGAACAAGGCACTGTATAATTTTTGAAGCAAAAAACTGGGATTTTTGCAGAGGTTGGCCCAGATCTACATTCGGGAGATAATCCGGTTGCATGGTGTGACGGTGTCCATTTTATCAAATCGAGGTCCTCAGTTCACCTCGCACTTCTGGGAGCATTGCATAGTGAGATGGGCAACCGGGTAGATCTCAACACAACATTTCACCCTCAGACGGATGGTCAGTCGGAGTGGACAATGCAAATATTGGAGGACATGATCAGGGCATGTGTGATTGACTTCGGATGTCAATGGGACCAGTTCTTGCCTCTGGCCGAGTTTGCTTATAATAATAGTTATTAATCCAGCATCGAGATGGCTCCATTTGAGGCCTTTTATGGCCGGCGATGTTGTTCTCTTATCGGGTGGTTTGATCCTGGCGATGCTACGTTATATGGCACCGACCTGGTGAAGGATGCTTTAGAGAAAATGAGGTTGATTCAGGACATGCTCCACACAACATAATCCAGACAGAAGAGTTATGCAAATCAGAAGGCGCGTGATGTATCTTTTATGGAGGGAGAGAAGGTTCTGTTGAAGGTCTCGCTGATGAAGGGTATTATGAGGTTTGGGAAGAAGGGAAAGTTGAGCTCGAGGTTTATAGGTCCTTTCGAGGTGTTGAGGCGAGTTGGAGAGGTTTCTTACGAGCTTGCTTTACCTCTAGTTTATCAAGAGTCCATCCGGTCTTTCATGTATCCATGCTCCGGAGGTACCACACCGACTTCTCACACGTGGTTGATTTCAGCACCATTCAGTTGGATGAGAGGTTGGACTACGAGGAGGAGCCAGTTGCTATTATTGACTGACAGGTTTTCCAGTTGAGGTCCAAGAGAGTTTCTACCGTAAAGGTTCAGTGGAGGGGCCAACCAGTCGAGGAGGCGACTTGGGAGTACGAGGAGGACATGAAGAGCAAATATCCATACCTATTCAACACTTCAGGTATGATTCTAGACCCGTTCGAGGACGAACATTTGTTTAAGAGGTGGAGAATGTAACGACCCGACCGGTGGTTTTGCGTTCTAGGACCCTGTTCCCCTAAATAAGACTTCTTTAGTTGCTTTTAATGATTTATCACTTGTGAGGAGGGGTGGTTCGAGATTTGGAAGAGTTTGGAATGGTATAGGAACACTTGGTTCCTTAAGGTTGCTTTTAAGGTCAAGTTTGACTTCGGTCAATGTTTTGAGTAAACAACCTCACGTAGGTCTCACGAGTCACGGGCAAACCTATTAGAGTCTTGCAGATCGGAACGAAGAAGTCTGTACCTATCTTCAGGAGGCTATAGGTTGTTAGGAAACCTCTCTTTATTCATCTTCTATCGTGCAGTCGATGGTGTACTAAATCTCACTTCTCTATTCTCTTACAAATGGAGAGGACGCGCGTAGCCGACGTTCCAGACTTGGGAGATGTCGCTACCCTCGTCGTCCGAGGCCGTGGTAGAGGCTGGGAGAGGGCACCGACCTGAGGTAGGGGATGAGGGCGTCCCAGAGCTATTCCAGTTGCACCACCAGTAGGGCCAGCAACGGATCCCATTACGGAGGAGCAGGGCGAGGTTCCCCCAGCAGATCCTGCTCCGATAGACTTTATGACGATGCCAGGCTTCCAAGAGGTCATGGGCTGTATGATGCGGTTCATGGATACTATGACTCAGGCTGGTTTATTTCCAGCGGATCCTTCCACATCTCAAGCGGGAGGGGGAGCCTAGATCCCTACTACCCTGGCCGCAAGTCATGCAACAGCAGTATATCAGACCCCGGGTATACTACCCGTGGGCGGGGCCCAGCCTGTAGTAGCAGCATGTGAGCCCAGACCAGCTGCGGACGGTGATCCACAGAAGTTTTTTGATAGATGGACCATATTGCACCCTCTTATCTTTGGAGGTGAACGAGGCGAGGATGCCCAGGACATCATTGATAGGTGCAGGGACAGACTGCACAACATGAGGATATTGGAGTCCCATGGAGTTGACTTCACTATATTTCGGTTAGAGGGCATGGCCCGCAGATGGTGGCAGTCCTATATTCTTGGCAGACCGGTAGGTTCTCCTCATATCACCTGGGAGCAGTTTACCCAGATGTTCCTGGACAAATACATTCCACCCTCTGAGAGGGAAGAGCTGCGGTATCAATTTGAGCAGGGTTAGATATTGGTGACAGACTACGAGGCTAGGTTTTCTGAGCTGTCTCGTCACGCAATCATGATACTACCTACTGATGCTGAGAGAGTGCAGAGGTTTGTAGCTGGGTTACATCTGGGCATTAGGGCCAACATGGCCCGAGAGGTGGAGATGGGGACTCCTTATCAGCTTGTAGTAGAGAATGCTTGCAGGATCGAGGGTTATCGATCGAGGAATAGAGAGCAGGTACAACAGGATAGGAGAGCCAGATTTTCCGGGGATTTCAGAGGTGCTCCAGCTAGGGGCAGAGGTCAGTTCGGTAGGGGCCAGCCCAATCGGCCCCCATATTCAACACCCCCATCACCCTCTCGTGGTGTTCTAGTGAAGCCTTATTTCAGTGCTATGCCAGAGGGTTCTCACCGTCCACCAGCTATCCAGCGTTCTTCTTCAGGGCAGCAGGCCATGGAACCGAAAGGGTGTTATGAGTGCGGGGATCCAGGCCATATCAGGAGGACTTGTCCCAGGTTTTGGTGCAAGGCAGTACAACAGGGTTACCAGCCTATGAGTTCAGCATCATCGGTCCGACCACCCAGAGGTGGAGGGAAGGTCAGCATGGGTCGTCCTAGAGGTGGAGGCCAGACATGGGGAGTTCTGTCAGCTCCTGTTCATTCCGGTAGAGGTCAGTCGTCCGGTACTCCAGCTAGATTTTATTCTATTCTGGCCAGATCAGATGTAGTGGCCTCAGATGCCGTGATCACGGGTATTATTTTAGTATGTGGTAGAGAGGCATCAGTGTTATTTGATCCAGGATCCACTTATTCATATTTATCAGCCTTATTTGCTTGTTTCTTGGATGTTCCTTGTGAGTCCTTGGGCTCTCCTATTTGTGTGTCCACTCCTGTGGGTGATTCTGTGGTGGTAGACCGGATTTATCGGTCATGTGTGGTTACATTCTGTGGGTTTGAGACCAGAGCAGACCTCCTATTGCTCGACATGGTTGATTTCGAGGTTATTCTAGGCAGGGATTGGCTATCTCCCTATCATGCTGTTCTTGATTGCCATGCCAAGACGGTTACTCTAGCCATGCCCGAGTTTCCTAGGCTGGAGTGGAGAGGTTCCTCAGTTAGTGCAGCCAGTCGGGTTATTTCCTTCCTGAAGGCTCGACATATGGCCGAGAAAGGTTGTCTGGCCTATCTTGCTTATGTGCAGGACACTACCGCCGAGTCTTTAACGATTGATTCAGTGCCAGTGGTTCGGGAGTTTGCATATGTATTCCCTTCAGACCTTCCAGGCATGCCTCCAGATCATGATATTGATTTCTGTATTGACTTGGCTTCAGGAACCCAACCTATCTCTATTCCCCCGTACCGTATGGCTCTGAATGAATTGAAGGAATTGAAGGAGCAGCTTGAGGAGTTGTTGGCTAAGGGGTTTATCAGGCCGAGTGTTTCGCCTTGGGTTCCCCAGTGCTATTTCTGAAGAAGAAGGATGGGTCTATGCGGATGTGTATTGACTACCGTCAATTGAACAAGGTCACCATTAAGAATAAGTACCCATTGCCGCGTATTGATGATTTGTTTGACCATTTGCAGGGTGCTCGGGTGTTTTCTAAGATCGACTTGAGATCGGGGTACCACCAACTGAAGATTCGGGACTAGGATGTTCCGAAGACTGCTTTTTGCATGAGATATGGACATTATGAGTTCCTGGTGATGTCCTTTGGCTTGACTAATGTAACGAACCGACCGGTCGTTTTGAGCTCTAGCGCGTCGTTCAACGGTTGGAAGTCATGAACAACTTCATTTGAGGTATAATGACTTGTGCGTTTGGTCGGAGTTGAATTTCGGTAGGTTCGGAGTCCAATTGGAAAGAAAATTCTCATTTCGGAAGTCTTAAGTTGAGGAAATTGACTAAGACTAGAATTTGGAGTAAACGACCTCGAAATCAAAATCTAAAAGTTCCAGCAAGTTTGTATGATGATTTCGGTCTTGGGCGTATGTCCAGATCGGGTTTTGGATAATGCGGGAGCGTTTCGGCGTATAATGTGGAAGTTAGCATTTTTGAAGGAATTTCCTAAGTTTGGCTTGAAGCGCATTTCAATGATATTGATGTCCGTTTGGGATTCCGAGTCTGGGAATAGCTTCGTATGGTGATTTTGGAGTTGGGAGCGCGATCGGAAGTGAAATCGGATGTCCGTAGGTTATTTTGAAGCCATTTGGCTAAAGTTAGAAATTTGAAGGTTTTTGAGAAATCCGACCGGAAGTGTAAATTTTGATATCAGGGTCGGAATGAGATTCCAAAAGTTGGAGCAGGTTCGTAATGTCGAATATGACTTGTGTGCAAAATTTGGTGTCAATCAGACGTGATTTGATAGGTTTCGGCATCGGATGCGAAAGTTTGAAATTTCAAAGTTCATAAAGGTTAATTTTAGTGCGATTTGTGAATTCGGCGTTGTTTGACGTGATTTGAGGCGTCGAGCAAGTCCATGGGGTGTTATGGAACTGAGTCGTGTGATTAGACGGGGCCCCCCGGTGTGTTTCGGGGTGAGTTCGGATAATTTTTCCTCTGTTTGCTGCTGCTATTTTCTGGTGTCACTGAGGTGTTATGCGATCGCGGTCCCTGGGATGCGATCGCGGAGAAGGAAATCCAGAGGGCGAGATTTTTTCCTATGCGATCGCGGAAGTTGGTGTGCGATCGCGAAGAAGCGTGGGGGCTGGCTAGTGCGATCGCGGGCAGGATCGTGCGATCGCAGAGTAAAGTGAGTTTAGGGTGCAGGGAGTTGGCTTGTGCGATCGCACTGCATGATGTGCGATCGCACTGCGTGATGTGCGATCGCGGAGGAGGTAGAAGGTGACGTGTGCGATCGCGGGCATGTTTGTGTGATCGCATAGGTGTTGGACTGGGCAGTGTTCAACATAAAATGGGTTTTGGCATTTCTTCTCTCATTTTTCAAGGGCTATGGGCGATTTTGGAGAGCATTTCAAGGGGGATTTCACCAAGCATCACTAGGTAAGTAAATTCCTTCCATTTTCGAGTTAAATACAAGGTTGTACATGGATTTGAACATGGAAATTAGTAGGAAATAGGGATTTTTGGAAGAAAACCTAGAAAACTTGATAAATTGGATTTTACCATGAATTTGAGCATGAAATTAGGAGTAAATTGTGTATTTGAGCTAGTAATGCTATGTATAGAGTCTATCTTCGCAAAATTTTGGAATCCGGGCATGTGGGCCCGAGGGCATTTTAGTCAATTCACTTAGCGGAGTTGGAAAATTATATAATCTGAGTTTTTAGCAAATATTTGAGTATATTTTCATTGGTTTATTGTCATTTGGGTAGTTTTGGAGCGTTGTGCATCGATTGGAGTCATCGGGAAGGCTTGGAAGCCGTTTATTGAATTTCGGAGCGAGGTAAGTCTCCTTTCTAACTTTGTGAGGGGGAATTATCCCCATAGGTGAACTAAATGAATAAATGCTATTATTTGCGGGGGCTACGTACGCACGAGGTGACGGGAGTCCGTGCGTAGCTACATTTATGCCATGTCCGAGTAGTCTAGGACCCACTAGCATGCCTTACGTGTTGTATATGTGATCCTATAATAATTTTAGGCTGATAATGCTATGGAATTGGTAATTTATTTTCCTAAAAAGGTTAGGTGTACTCTTCTTAATTATTTGGAAAGATGATGGATTTCCCCGTGGATTATTGTGTTCCTGGCAAGGTTATTTTATTGAATATTTTTAAAACTTGGCAAACGAATTTCCAGAAAAATATTCTAAACACTATCTTCATGTTTAATTAAAGAGAATTTTATCACTTCTAGGAGAAACGTTTTCTTGAATAAAATATGGATCTTTTATGTGAATACGTGTACATATGAGCACCTGAGTCGCAGGTATGATTCGCGTGCATGCTAGCCGTATTGTTATTATGTTGACCGTGTCATATGATCGATTCGCGAGCGGGGAAAATAGATGCATCTATGGTTCGAGTCGTTCGACCCTTCGGCAGTGCATAGTTTATTATTGTTGGTCCGCGCCGTTCGACCCTCGGCATTTTGTTGCGCATGATAAATGTTGCGTATTTTCCTGTGATTTAGACATGTTTATTGGCCTAATTATATTTTGAGTTTTCAGTTTAAAAGAAGGAGGATTTATGTGAAAAATGTGGAACAAATTGATATTTATTGATGTTTCTAATCTCTGATTATTGGTTAATTGATTATGATACTCATGCTTAGCGTCTCACTTAGATTATACTAGACTGACTTATAGCAAGTGTCAAATTCGACCTCCCGTCACTACCTCTCTGAGGTTAGGCATGATACTTACTGGGTACACGTTGTTTTCGTACTCATACTACACTTGCTGTGCATTTTGTTGCACAGGTACATCCTTAGCAGGGGTTGACTTGGAGACTTAGATGTGCTGCATGATCCGGAGGCGTTCCGCAGCTGACATAGTCTCCCTTCCATGTATTTGTATTTAATTTAAAGTCTTTGTCCAATTTGTTCTTCGGACAAACGTTGTATAATTGTGTAAAATTTTAAAAGTTGCTCATAGACTTGTGTCACCGGGTTTTGGGGATGTGTTGGGATTTAATTGATTAAACTGAATTGACTTCTGTTGTATTTAATTTGCGAAGATTTATTCATTTGTTATGAAATGCAATCAAAGGTAATAATTTTAAAAATGTTGAGAATCTGGATATAATTCACTAATTAATGATTGGCTTGCTTGACAGTGGTGTCCGGCGCCACCACCACCTTATGGATTTTGGGTCGTGATAACATGGTATCAGAGCTCTAGGTTCCCTTAGGTCTCACGAGTCATGAGCAAGTCTAGTAGAGTCTTGCGGATCGGTACGGAGACGTCAGTACTTATCTTCGAGAGGCTACAGGGCTGTTAGGAGTACTTCCCTTCTTGATTCCTCATCGTGCGATTTGATTCCTTTAAGGCTTATGCCTATGTTTCTTCCACTCAATCTTACGCGTCGTGAAGCGCTTGCTACGAATCGAGGGTTTGAGGAATTTTAATAATACTATGGATGTCGCACGGGATGCTTCTCCCAGCATAGTTGATTGAGGCTATTATTGTTGCTCTACGGAAGAATATAATGTTATTTCAGCTCAGTACCTGTGTTTTTGAGAAATTTGAGGCTATGATCAGGTGGTTATGAAACTTACGATTGGTTATCGCCTGATGTTGATATGATGGTAGAACGCTTGCCCATGTGTTGTGGTGGTGAATGACTTCAAGGGAGGTCTTCTCAAAGTGTAATTTCAAGATTTTGGTATTTTAGTTCCGGCAGGGAAAAGGCAATTGGGATTATGAATTGTCTCGTTAGGGTTGACAAGTAGTAAGACATGGTGTTTCAAGTGAGGTGGAGTACTCACCTGTAATAAGATATCGTCGTCTTTGATAAAATGGAATGTGTTAAGTTCGCCGGTGTTATAACAATTCGGTTGCGCTAGGTTAGAGTGTTGTGAATTAGTCTTGAAAAGGCAGCTGTCACAGGTCGTGGTGTGCTGTGGTTCAATATTGAATAAACACTTCTAAGGAAGGTGACTCTAGAAAGATGATCTTCGTAAAGATTTAAAGTTGTGGTGATCTACTGGTTTAAGAGCTATGGGGAATGGTATTAATGGCGGTAGCATTGTGGTGAATCAGAAGATATGGTAGCGCATTTAGTAGATGTCCAGGAGGAAATGATGGATTGGTACAGTTGGTAAATGGGTACAATCTTAGGATGGGGCTCTTGTTATTGTAGAAAGTGTGAATCATAGCGTAATGGTAGGTGTCAATTGATGAGTTTCCACAAGTGGTTTATCTTCTCTGGGTAGGTTAGCAAGTTCTGTGAGGGGTCCTAGTGGCTAGTCGGTAGGAGGTAGAATATGCGAATGGTGCTAGAGAATCCAAATATTTAAGGAATGCTAAAAGGAGAACTCGGAAGAATTGGACGGATTGGGTAGGCAAGGTCATATCAACAAGGGAGAAAGGATCCCAGCAGGGTCTAGAACGGTGCAAGGAGTAGCTTCGGGCTAAGTGGGGGAGTCTCACCACCTGCAGTTGGGTTGTAGGATTGTGTTCTCACGGGGTTGCGGATTATCGGCACATTGGCAAGTTGTTATAACTAAGGGAAATGAGTAAAATGTTGATTTTGCGTGGGATTTGACGGATACGCGCAAGGTTGGTCCTGTTGGGCCAGTTTTAGGCTCTGAAATATTAAGAATTTATGTTTAAGGCATAAGCAAGTTGTAAGGGTAGTGACTCAGTCACATGCTTCATTAAAAGGGGTGTTCATGTGCTCAATGAGCCTTAGAGTTGATTGTATTCGGGTCCAGTCAGAGTGGGTGACTCGCAATAGCGGACCTAATGAATTCAAAAGCTAAGGAACGTGATGTTTAAGGGTTAAAGGCGGCCGTAGGATTAAGAATCGAGCTTTCGCAGCGTAATTTCGGAGAAAAGGAAATGGTTGGAGTGTTCTATGTTATTTTCAGCATGCAGGATAGTGATGGAGGAGTGAGAGAAATAAACTCCGGGTTGTAGAAAGATTATCAGGAGGGTATGAGACGAGTTGCGGTATTTAGGATGCATGGTCTCGTGAATCAAGGTCACTCGGATGAGTGAGGGTTGATTTTGCTATGAGTTGAAGGAAGTTACTAATATCTCTGAGGCAATTAAAGATGATTAAAAGAAGATAGATTGGTTAGCCATGGTTGAAATGGCGCAGGTACGGCAGTGATCAGTTTCTTCGGTATGATTGAGTATGTGTATGGTTTGTGCGGATGCGTGTGGGGCATGTTTACCATCGTAATGGAATTCATTTGGAAGCAGTCAAGTGTTATGGCCTATCAGGTATAGGCGGATCCCGGAAGGTTTATGGTGGTTCAAGCCACTACTTAAGGAATTGCATATACTGTGATGGTGAAGATTCACTCGTATGTTGTTATGGTTCTCACGATTTGAGGCAAGTAAAAAGGTTTCTATAAGTGATGAAGTGTTCACCCTGTTAGTGGTTCAGGAGTCATGATGGAATTCCCATGCTATTCCGTATTGGCATGTTAGGTGCGGTAAGCAGTATGTAAATGGAAGTAAGAATCGAGAATGTGGTTCGGTGTTAACAAGGATGTCATGAGCTCAGAGGAGAAAGAGCAAGGGATTTGAATGTTAGAGTAAGCCGATGATGTCTTAGGTATAATCTAAGATCGGTGTTTGGTGAAAGAGGCTTTGTATCCTGGTTACGAATCCTTGAATTGTTTTACGGCCTTAGGGGGGGGGGTCGGTAGTATAGAGGTGCATACTTGTTTCCTTGTGTGGAAGTTCGTGGGGGCTTGACCGCGGGAAGATGGCATAAGTGTGACTTGCAGTCACCTGATGGATTGAATGATTAGACTGGGTTTGGGGAAGTGCGATGCTGCTTACTTGAAAATGTATGCCAGGAAGGTGTTCAGTTCGTCATTGTTGTGAGTTGTGGGGTATTGCCTCGGCTATGACGGTTGTTCTTGCGTGTCATGTAAGGAAGTAAGTAGTTTTGGACCGGGAAAGGCTATCAGCCTAGTTTAGTGCGAGCAAAATCGTCTTGAAATGTATGAATGTATCTAAACGATATTATGGGCTTCATGCGAGCCATATGTGTTCATCTCAGTATAGCGCTTCTCAAGGAGGGGTGTTGGAATATCATATTTTGTTCCGTTTTCGTCAATTCATGAAGTATTATGATTGTGCCGTGTGCGTGGTGATAAGGCTTGATAATTTCTTATGTGTTGTGATTTTCGCGTAGTGATGAGGTTATGTGAGCAGGAGGGCGCTTGAGATTCAGGTTATATATCGCACCTCTGTTGTGCTTGGGTTTTGTAGCATATGGCTCTATCAGTCCCCCCAGAATGGTATTAAGCACTTAGCGTGCTTGTGACCGATATTCTGTGATTGGTGATAGTGAGCAATTCAACTCCATGTATATCTCCTTATGTGAATTTTATGGTAAGACCGGGTGGTTTGCCGCCACGGGTATGCTATTCGGGTCGGGTTGCGTGCCGCAACAATGTGCTGTTAAGTACGGTTCCTATAATTATTCTTCTTATGTTTTACCTCCCATATTCTGAGGAAAGTTCATGTTTGTAGCATAAGTCGAGTAGTCCCTCCCTGACTCAATTCTTTATGTATCATGTTCGAATGGTGGCCTATTGGCGCATTGTGGCATCGTGTGTGATGGTTGGTCATGTCTAGGGTGATTGGTTGTTTGAACAGTTCATACTGGGCGAGACGAGATTATTGGATCAAGGATCAAGGCGATAAGATTACGCAGAATGTATTAAAGGTCAATTACCAGTGTTGGGTTAGTAACGAGGTGATGATCTTAGTCAAGAAGGAAGATTAAATGTTTGGTTAACTCTGCGATTGGTTAGAAATTTCTACACACTCCCTCCGCTGTGGTGGTATCGTCAGCATTGTAGCAGGGTGAATGTGTATTATAAGGAGCATTGGGAGCATCAGATCCGTAGAATTGTGGCTGTTAAGGTTCAAGGAGCGCCATTGTGGTTAGACGCTGGATTATGCGGTGTAGGGTGCTGATTCAGCAAAGGTACGCAGTTGTGTTCTGGTGCCTCGGGTGGTAGTTGAGATGGTGCTCGTACATTAGAAACAGGCATAATAGAGAATTTCAAGAGTTGGAATTGGGTTTTAAGCTTATTGTGTGAATAAATAGGGAATATCTTCAGATTTGATCAAGCTAATGTGCTCAACAGGGTTGTGGTAGCACGGACAGGTGCACGAGGTGTTAAACAGTGATTTCAGGCAACTCCAGAGCAGTTCTTGGCACGTTCGAGGACGAATGTCTGTTTAAGTGGGGGAGAATGTAACGATCCGACCGGTCGTTTTGAGCTCTAGCGTGTCGTTCAGCGGTTGAAAGTCATGAACAACTTCATTTCAGGTATAATGACTTGTGCGTATGGTCGGAGTTGAATTTCGGTAGGTTCGGAGTCCAATTGGAAAGAAAATTCTCATTTCGGAAGCCTTAAGTTGAGGAAATTGACTAAGACTTGAATTTGAAGTAAACGACCTCGGAATCAGGATCTGAAAGTTCCAGCAGGTTTGTATGATGATTTCGAGCTTAGACGTATGTCCGGATTGGGTTTTGGATAACCCGGGAGTGTTTCAGCGTATAATGTGGAAGTTAGCATTTTTGAAGGAATTTCCTAAGTTTGACTTGAAGCGCATTTCAATGATATTGATGTCCGTTTGGGATTCACAGTCTGGGAGTAGCTTCGAATGGTGATTTTGGAGTTGGGAGCGCGATTGGAAGTGAATTCGGATGTCCGTAGGTTAATTTGAAGCTATTTGGCTAAAGTTAGATATTTGAATGTTTTTGAGAAATCCGATCGGAAGTGGAAATTTTGATATCGGGGTCGGAATTTTATTGCGATTCCAAAAGTTGGAGCAGGTCCGTAATGTCGAATATGACTGTTGTGCAAAATTTGGGGTCAATCGGGCGTGATTTGATAGGTTTCGGCATCGGATGCGAAAGTTTGAAATTTCAAAGTTCATAAAGTTGAATTTTAGTGCGATTCGTGAATTCTACGTTGTTTGTTGTGATTTGAGGCCTCGCGCAAGTCTCTGGGGTGTTATGGGACTGAGTCGTGTGATTAGACGGGGTCCCGGGGGCCCCGAGTGTGTTTCGGGGTGAGTTCAGATCATTTTTCCTCTATTTGCTGCTGTTGTTTTCTGGTGTCACTGAGGTGTTATGCGATCGCGGTCTCTGGGATGCTATCGCGGAGAAGGAAATCCAGAGGGCGAGATTTTTCCTATGCGATCGCGGAAGTTGGTGTGCGATCGCGAAGAAGCCTGGGGGCTGGCTAGTGCGATCCAGACATGATCGTGCGATCGCAGAGTAGAGTGAGTTGAGGGAGCAGGGAGTTGGCTTGTGCGATCGTGGTCCATGATGTGCGATTGCGGAGGAGGTAGCAGGTGACCTGTGTGATCGCGGGCATGTTTGTGCGATCTATAGATGTTGAACTGGGCAGTGTTCAACTTAAAACGGGTTTTGGCATTTCTTCTCTCATTTTTCAAGGACTATGGGCGATTTTGGAGAGCATTTCAAGGGGGATTTCACCAAGCATCACTAGGTAAGTAAATTCCTTCCATTTCGAGTTAAATACCAGGTTGTACATGGATTTGAACATGGAAATTAGTATTAAACTGGGAATTTTGGAAGAAAACCTAGAAAACTTGATAAATTGGATTTTACCACGAATTTGAGCATGGAATTAGGAGTAAATTGTGTATTTGAGCTAGTAATGCTATGGTAGAGTTTATATTCGCGAAATTTTGGAATCCGGGCACGTGGGCTCGAGGGCATTTTAGTCAATTCACTTAGCGGAATTGGGAAATTATATAATCTGAATTTTTAGCAAATATTTGAGTATATTTTCTTTGGTTTATCATCATTTGGGTCGTTTTGGAGCGTTGTGCATCGATTGGAGTCGTCGGGTAGGCTTGGAGGCCGTTTATGGAATTTCGGAGCGAGTTAAGTCCCCTTTCTAACTTTGTGAGGTGGAATTGTCCCCATAGATGAACTAAATGAATAAATGCTAGTATTTGCGGGGGCTACGTACGCACGAGGTGACGGGAGTCCGTGCGTAGCTACTGTTATGCCATGTCTGGGTAGTCTAGGACCCACTAGCATGCCTTACGTGTTGTACATGTGATCCTATCATAATTTTAGGTTGATAATACTATAGAATTGGTAATTTATTTTCCTAAAAAGGTTAGGGTGTACTCTTTTTAATTATTTTGAAAGAGGATGGATTTCCCCGTGGATTATTGTGTTCCTGGCAAGGTTATTTTATTGAATATTGTTAAAACTTGGCAAACGAATTTCCAAAAAAATATTCTAAATACTATCTTCATGTTTAATTAAAGAGAATTTTATCACTTCTATGAGAAACTATTTTCTTGAATAAAATATGGATCTTTTATGTGAATACGTGTACATATGAGCACCTGAGTCGCAGGTATGATTCGCGAGCAGGCTAGCCGTATTGTTATTATGTTGACCGCGTCGCATGATCGATTCGCGAGCGCGGAAAATAGATGCATATATTGTTTGAGCCATTCGACCCTTCGGCAGTGCACTGTTTATTATTGTTGGTCCGCGCCGTTCGACCCTCGGCATTTTGTTGCGCATGATAAATGCTGCATATTTTCCTGTGATTTAGACATGTTTATTGGACTAAGTATATTTTGAGTTGCCAGTTTAAAAGGAGGAGGATTTATGTGAAAATGTGGTACAAATTGATATATATTGATGTTTCTAATCTCCGATTATTGGTTAATTGATTATGATACTCATGCTTAGCGTCTCACTTAGATTATACTAGACTGACTTATGGCAAGTGTCAAATTCGACCTCTCCTCACTACCTCTCTGAGGTTAGGCGGGATACTTACTGGGTACACGTTATTTTCGTACTCATACTACACTTGCTGTGCATTTTGTTGCACAGGTACATCCTTAGCAGGGGTTGACTTGGAGACTTAGATGTGCTGCATGATCCGAAGGCGTTCCGCAGCTGACAGGGTCTCCCTTCCATGTATTTGTATTTAATTTAAAGTCTTTGTCCAATTTGTTCTTCGGACAAGCGTTGTATATTTGTGTATATTTTTAGAAGTTGCTCATGGACTTGTGTCACCGGGTTCTGGGAATGTGTTGGGATTAATTGATTTAACTGAATTGACTTCTGTTGTATTTAATTAGCGAAGATTTATTAATTTGTTATGAAATGCAATGAAAGGTAATAATTTTAAAAATGTTGAGAATCTGGATATAATTCACTAATTAATGATTGGCTTGCCTGACAGTGGTGTCCGGCGCCACCACGACCTTCTGGATTTAGGTCGTGACAACATGGTATCAGAGCTCTAGGTTCCCTTAGGTCTCACGAGTCATGAGCAAGTCTAGTAGAGTCTTGCGGATCGGTACGGAGACGTCTGTACTTATCTTCGAGAGGCTACAAGGCTGTTAGGAGTACTTCCCTTCTTGATTTTTTTAAGGCTTATGCCTATGTTTCTTCCACTCAATCTTACGCGTCGCGAAGCGCTTGCTATGAATTGAGGGTTTGAGGAATTGTATTAATACTATGGATATGGAGCAGGATGTTTCTCCCAGCGTAGTTGATTGAGGCTATTATCGTTGCTCTACGGAAGAATATTATGTTATTTCAGCTCAGTAGCTGTGTTTATGAGAACTTTGAGGCTATGCTCTGGTGGTTATGAAACTTACGATTGGTTATCGCGCGATGATATGACGGTAGAACGCTTGCCCATGTGTTGTGGTGGTGAATGACTTGAAGGGAGGTGTTCTCAAAGTGTGATTTCAAGATTTCGGTATTTTAGTTCCGGCAGGAAAAAGGCAATTGGGATTATGAATGGTCCGGTTCGGGTTGACAAGTAGTAAGAGTTGGTGTTTCAAGTGAGGTGGAGTACTCACCCGTAATAAGATATCGTCGTCTTTGATCAAATGTAATGTGTTAAGTTCGTCGGTGTTATAGCTATTCGGTTGCGCTGGGTTAGAGTGTTGTGAAGTAGTGTTGAAAAGGCGGCTGTCAGAGGTCGTGGTGTGCTGTGGTTCAGTATTGAACAAGCACTTCTAAGGAAGGCGACTCAAGGAAGATGATCTTCGTAAAGATTTAAAGTTGTGGTGATCTACTGGTTTAAGAACTACGGGGAATAGTATTGAATGTCGGCAACATAGTGGTGAATCAGAAGATATGGTAGCGCATTTAGTAGATGTCCAGGAGGAGCGGATGGTTTGGTACAGTTGGTAAATGGGTACAAGCTTAGGATGGGGGTCTTGATATTGTAGAAAGTGTGAATCATAGCATAATGGTAGGTGTTAGTTGATAAGTTTCCACAAGTGGGTTATCTTATGTGAGTAGGTTAGCGGTTGTGGGGTTGGCAAGTTCTGTCAGGGGTCCTAGTGGCTAGTCGGTAGGAGGTAGAATATGCGAATGGTGCTAGAGAATCCAAATATTTAAGGAATGCTAACAGGAGAATTCAGAAGAATTGGACGGATTGGTTGGGCAAGGTCATGTCAACAAGGGAGAAAGGATCTCAACAGGGTCTAGAGCGGTGCAAGAAGTAGCTTCGGGCTAAGTGTGGGAGTCCCACCACCTGCACTTGGGTTGTAGGATTGTGTTGTCACGGGGTTGCGGATTGTCGGCACATTGGCAAGTTGTTACAGCTAAGGGAAAGGAGTAAAATGGTGATTTTGCGTGGGATTTGATGGATACGCGCAAGGTTGGTCCTGTTGGGCCAGTGTTAGGCTCTGGAATATTCAGAATTTATGTTTAAGGCATAAGAGAGTTATAAGGGTAGTGACTCAGTCACGTGCTTCATTAAAAGGGGTGTTCATGTGCTCAAGGAGCCTTGGAGTTGATTGTATTCGGGTCCAGCCAGAGTGGGTGACTCAAAATAGCAGACCTAATGAATTCGAAAGCTAAGGAACATGGTGTTTAAGGGTTAAAGGCAGTCGTAGGATTAAGAATCGAGCTTTAACAGCGTAATTGCGGAGAAAAGGAAATGGTTGGAGTGTTCTATGTTATTTTCAGCATGTAGGATAGTGATGGAGGAGTGAGAGAAATAAACTCCGGGTTGTAGAAAGATTAACAGGAGGGTATGAGACGGGTTGCGGTATTTAGGCAGCATGGTCTCGTGAATCAAGGTCACTCGGATGAGTGAGGGTTGAGTTTGCTATTAGTTGAAGGAAGTTACTTATATCTTTGAGGCAATTAAAGATGATTAAAAGAAGATAGATTGGTTATCCATGGTTGAAATGGCGCAGGTACGGCAGTGATCAGTTTCTTCGGTATGATTGGGTATGTGTATGGTTTGTGAGGGTGCGTGTGGGGCATGTCGACCGTCGTAATGGGTTTCATTTGGAAGTAGTCAAGTGTTATGGCCTGTCAGGTGTAGGCGGATCCCGGAAGGTTTATGGTGGTTTAAGCCACTACTTAAGGAACTGCATATACTGTGATGGTGAAGATTCACTCGTATGTTGTTACGTTTCTCACGATTTGAGGCAAGTAAAAAGGTTTCTATAAGTGATGAAGTGTTCACCCTTTTAGTGGTTCAAGCGTTATGATGGAATTCCTATGCTATTTTGTATTGTCATGTTAGGTGCGGTAAGCAGTATGTAACTGGAAGTAAGAATCGAGAATGTGGTTCGGTGTTAACAAGGATGTCATGAGCTCAGAGGAGCAAGAGCAAGGGATTTGAATGTTAGAGTAAGTCGATGTTATCTTTGGTATCATCTATGATCGGTGTTTGGTGAAAGAGGCTTTGTATCCTGGTTACGAATCCTTGAATTGTTTTACGGCCTTG
>ML295206.1:26400-41821 GCA_005239495.1 Nicotiana undulata
ATGGAGGTGCATACTTGTTTCATTGTGTGGAAGGTCGTGGGGGCTTGATCACGGGAAGATGGCATAAGTGTGACTTGCAGTCACCTGATGGATTGAAAGATTAGACTAGGTTTGGGGAAGTGCAATGTTGCTTACTTGAAAATGTATGCCAGGAAGGTGTTGAGTTTGTCTTTGTTTTGAGTTGTGGGGTATTGCTCCGGCTATGATGGTTGTTCTTGCGTGTCATGAAAGGAAGTAGGTTGTTTTGGACCGGGTAAGGCTATCAGCCTAGTTCAGTGCGATCAAAATTGGCTTCAAATGTATGAATGGATCTAAACGAGATTATGGGCTTCATGCAATCCATATGTGTTCATCTCAGTATAGCGCTTCTCAAGGAGGGGTGTTGGAATATCACATGTTGCTCCTTTTCCGTCAATTCATGAAGTATTATGATTGTGCCGTGTGCGTGGTGATAAGGTTTGATAATTTCTTATGTGTTGATATTTTCGCGTAGTGATGAGGTTATGTGAGCAGGAGGGCGCTTGAGATTCAGGTTATACATCGCACTTCAGTTGTGCTTGCGTTTTGTAGCATATGGCTCTAACAGTCCCCCCAGAATGGTATTAAGCACTTAGCGTGCTTGTGACCAATATTCAGTGATTGGTGATAATGCAGCTCCGTGTATATCTCTTTATGTGAATATTATGGTAAGACCGGGTGGTACGCCGCCACGGGTATGCTATTTGGGTCGGGTTGCGCGCCGTAACAGTGTGATGTTAAGTACGGTTCCTATAATTATTCTTCTTATGTTTTACCTCCCATATTCTGAGGAAAGTTCATGTTTGTAGTGTGAGTCGAGTAGTCCCCCCCTGAGTCAATCCTTTATGTATCATGTTCAAATGGTGTCCTATTGGCGCATTATGGCATCGTGTGTGATCGTTGGTCATGTCTAGGGTGATTGGTTGTTTGAACAGTTCATACCTGGCGAGAGGAGATTATTGATCAAGGATCAAGGCGATAAGATTACGCGGAATGTATTAAAGGACAGTTACCAGTGTTGGGTTAGTAACGAGGTGTTGATCTTAGTCAAGAAGGAAGATTCAATGTTTGGTTAACTCTGCGATTAGTTAGAAATTTCTACACACTCCCTCCGTTGTGGTGGTATCGTCAGCATTGTAGCAGGGTGAATGTGTATTATAAGGAGCTTTGGGAGCATCAGATTCGTAGAATTGTGGCTATTAAGGTTCAAGGAGCGCCATTGTGGTTAGACATTGGATTATGCGGTGCAGGGTGCTGATTCAGCAAAGGTACGCAGTTGTGTTCTGGTGCCTCGGGTGGCAGTTGAGATGGTGCTCGTACATTAGAAACAGGCATGGCAGAGAATTTCAAGAGTTTGAATTGGGTTTTAAGCTTATTGTGTGAATAAAAGGGAATATCTTCAGATTTTATCAAGCTAATGTGCTCAACGGGGTTTTGGTAGCACGGGCAGGTGCACGAGGTGTTAAACAGGTATTTCAGGAAACTCCAGAGCAGTTCTTGGCACGTTCGAGGATGAACGTCTGTTTAAGTGGGGGAGAATGTAACGACCCGACCGGTCGTTTTGAGCTCTAGCGCGTTGTTCAACGGTTGGAAGTCATGAACAGCTTCATTTCAGGTATAATGACTTGTGCGTTTGGTCGGAGTTGAATTTCGGTAGGTTCGGAGTCCAATTGGAAAGAAAATTCTCAAGGTTGATCCTAAGAAGATTGAGGCAGTTCAGAGTTGGCCACGCCCTACTTCAGCTATGGAGATCCATAGTTTCTTGGGTCTAGCAGGATATTATCGCCGATTTGTGGAGAGGTTTTCATCCATTGTAGCCCCACTGACTAGATTGACTCAGAGGAATGCCCTGTTCCGATGGTCCGATGAGTGTGAGGAGAGCTTTCAGAATCTTAAGACAACATTGACCTCAACACGAGTTCTGGTATTGCCTTCTGGTTCGGGGATGTATACAGTATATTGCGACGCTTCACGCGTTGGCTTGGGATGTGTGTTGATGCAGGAGGGGAGAGTTATTACTTATGCTTCGCGCCAGCTGAAGGTTCACGAAAAGAACTACCCTGTGCACGATCTGGAGTTGGCGGCGATTGTTCATGCTCTTGAGATTTGGAGGCACTACTTATATGGGGTGTCTTGTGAGGTTTATACAGACCACAAGCAGAGGGATGTTAATTTGAGGCAGCGCAGGTGGATTGAGTTGCTGAAGGATTATGACATAACCATTCTCTATCATCCGGGCAAGGAAAATGTGGTAGCAGATGCTCTGAGCAGGAAGGCGGAGGGTATGAGTAGTTTGGCTTATATTGCAGTAGAGGAGAGACCTCTAGCTTTGGACATTCAGTCCTTGGCTAATCGCCTGGTGATATTGGACCTTTCAGAGCCGCGCCGAGTTCTTGCACATGTGGATGCTCAGTATTCATTATTGGGCATGATTAAGGCCCGGTAGTTTGATGATCCGTGCTTGGCAGAGCTACGAGAGATAGTGGTTCAGGGTGGTGCCAAGGAGGTTTCTATTGGCGAGGATGGGGTTATGAGATTTCAGGGCTGTTTGTATGTTCCCAATGTTGATGGCCTGAGGGAGAGGATTCTGGAGGAGGCTCACAGTTCACGGTATTCAATTCATCCTGGTGCCACGAAGATGTACTGTGACTTGAAGCAGCATTACTGGTGGAGGCAGATGAAGAAGGATATAGTGGAGTATGTGGCTAGATGTCTTAATTGCCATCAGGTTAAGTATGAGCACCAGAGGAGGCCTACTTCAGCAGATGCCCATTCCTGAGTGGAAATGGGAATGCATCACTATGGACTTCGTAGTTGGGTTGCCTTGGAATTTGCGGAAGGTTGACGCGATTTTGGTCATTGTGGACAGGTTGACCAAATCGATGCATTTCAGCCCAGTGGCTACCACTTATACTTCTGAGAGGTTGGCCCAGATCTACATTGGGGAGATAGTCCGATTGCACGGTGTGCCGGTGTCCATTATATCAGATCGAGGTCCTCAGTTCACCTCGCACTTCTGGGGAGCATTGCATAGTGAGATGTGCACCCAGGTAGATCTCAGCACAACATTTCAGCCTTAGACGGATGGTCACTCGGAGCGGACAGTGCTGATATAGGAGGACATGCTCATGGAGTGTGTGATTGACTTCAGAGGTCAGTGGGACCAGTTCTTTCCTCTGGCCGAGTTTGCTTATAATAATAGTTATTAGTCCAGCATCGAGATGGCTCAATTTGAGGCCTTGTATGGCCGGCGATGGCGTTCTCCTATCGGGTGGTTTGAGCCCGGCGAGGCTAAGTTATATGGCACCGACCTGGTGAAGGATGCTTTAGAGAAAATGAGGTTGATTCAGGAGCACAGTCCAGAAAGAAGAGTTACGTGGATCAGAAGGCGCGTAATGTGTCTTTTATGGAGGGAGAGAAGGTTCTGTTGAAGGTCTCGCCGATGAAGGGTATTATGAGGTTTGGGAAGAAGGGCAAGCTGAGCCCAAGGTTTATAGGTCCTTTCGAGGTGTTGAGGGGAGTTGGAGAGGTTTCTTACGAGCTTGATTTACCTCCATTTTATCAGGTCCATCCGGTCTTTCATGTATCCATGCTCCGGAGGTACCACACCGACTTCTCACACGTGGTTGATTTCAACACCATTCAGTTTGGATGAGAGGTTGGGCTACGAGGAGGATCCATTTTCTATTATTGACAGACAAGATTGCCAGTTGAGGTCCAAGAGAGTTTCTGCCGTAAAGGTCCAGTGGAGGGGCCAACCAGTCGAGGAGGAAACTTGGGAGTCCGAGGAGGACATGTGGAGCACATGTCCACACTTATTCAGCACTTCAGGTATGATTCTAGACCCGTTCGAGGACGAATGTTGTTTAAGAGGTGGAGAATGTAACGACCCGACCGGTAGTTTTGCGTTATAGGACCCCGTTCCCCTAAATAAGACTTCCCGTAGTTGCTATTAATGATTTATTACTTGTGGGGACAGGTGGTTCGTGATTTGGAAGAGTTTGGAATGGTATAGGAACACTTGGTTCCTTAAGGTTGGCTTTTAAGGTCAAGTTTGACTTCGGTCAACGTTTTGAGTAAACGACCTCGAAATCGAGTTTTGACGGTTTCGGTAGCTTCATATGATGATTTTGGACTTAGGCGTATGTCCGGAACGGGTTTTGGATGACCCGGGAGTGTTTCAGCGCCAAATAGTGAAATATGATTCCTTAAGTTCAAAAGTTGAGGTTTGGAACGTGTTTTTATGTTATCGAGGTCTGAACGGAATTCCGAGACCGAGAATAGTTCCGTTATGTCATTTATGACTTGCTTGCAAAATTTGGTGTCATTTCGAGTAGTATAGGTAGGTTCGGCGCATTGAAAGCGAATTCTAGAACTTGAAGTTCAAAGTTTGATTCAATTTGATTTTGGGGTCGGATTCTTAGTTTCGTTGTAGTTTTTCACGTTCTGAAAATTCGAGCGCGTCCGTATCACGAATACAGACTTGCCAGTGCCTTTGGATGGGGTCCCGAGGGGCTCGGGTGAGTTTCGAACCCCTCAGAGCTAAATACAAAACACCAGATTTTCTGTATCTGGTTTCCTTCTATGCGTTCGCGGTTGTACTGTCGCACTCGCATAGAGGGATCTGGGTAGGGGTGAAAATTACCATATGCGTTCGCATAGGTGCTCCGCGTTCGCATAGGGTAAAGCGATGGGCCAGCCCAGCTTAGCCCTTACTCAGTGCGTTCGCACCCTCCCCAGCCGCGTTCGCGTAGGTCTAGCCAGGCTAGCCTCCACGTCCGCGAGCACCCCTCTGTGTTCGCATAGAAGGCCTCAGAGGGCCTGTCCATTTGTTCATCGCGAACGCACTGCCCCTGCTGAGTTCGCATAGAAGGGGCAGCTGGGCAGTGACTTTTAAAAACGGGACTTGGTCTGATTTTTGACATTCTTCTTCTTCCTTGGGCGATTTTAGAGCATTTCAAAGGGGATAATCGACCTAGCTACTGTAAGGTAAGTGATTCCGACGCTAAATTTAGTTTAATACTTGAATTCTTAAGTAGATTAACCCATTAATTAGTAAGAAATCATGGGTTAGAGTAAAAACCTAGGTTTTATGGGAAATGAGAGAACTTCCAAGGAGTTTGCCATGGAATCATACAAAAACTATATATTATTGATCCTTAGGCTATGGGTGAGTGTTTCCTTCGAAAAGTTTCGAAATCCGAGCCTGTGGGCCTGGGGTGTATTTTGGGATTTTTCAAAGTGAGTTGAAATAACTAATTAAATAGGGGAATTTCATACTTTTAAGTATAAATTAACTTATTTATGCAACATTTGACTAGTTTCGAGTCTTTGGGAGACGAGTTTGGAGTTTCGGGCGCATTTTTAACCCGGAAAGTAGGCTCGACGTGAGGTGAGTCTTATTTCTAACCTTGTAAGGGGGAATTGTCCCCATAGGTGATTATAAATAATTGCATGTCTTTAATTGTGGGGGCTACGCACGCACGAAGTGACGAGAGTCCGTGCGTAGCTACTATTATGCCTTGTCGGGTAGTTTAGGATTCACAAGCACGCTTTATATGTCGTATTTGTGATCTTGCATGTGGTCTAGGTAGTCTAATATCCTTTAATTTCACATATGAAGGCCTATGAGGTTATATTTCGAGGTTGACGTTATTGAATCCTTTCCTGCTAAGTATGATCCCTGATAAATTATCCGAAATTCCTGATAATTATGTATATGTATACGGGAACCCGTGTCGCATGTATGATTCGCGAGCGGGGTAGCCCTAGTATTATGTTAACCGCGTCGCCTATTCGATTCGCGAGCGGGGAAGATAGATGCATCTATGGTTCGAGTCGTTCGACCCTCGGTAGTGCACATTTACTTTTCACGCCGTATCGACCGTACATTCACGACCTGCTATGTGTTTGATGATTGAGGGGAAGCCCTGTAATTGTATTTGGTTATTTTATGAAAAAGGGAAGGTTAAGTAGCTTGTATGCTATGGAAGTTGATACGTAAAGGTACTAGAGAACATTATTTGATGTTCCTTTCTTTATTATTGTTCATTACTGCTATTTCTGTTTAGTCTGTATTTATTGTATATTGTTTGGCCCTAGTCAGTATCACGTCAACCTCTCGTCACTACTTCTTCGAGGTTAGGCGGGATACTTACTGGGTACATATTTGTTTATGTACTCATGCTACGCTTCTGTACTTAATTGTACAGGTTCTGAGGCTGGTGCATCTGGTTATCAGTCCGGAGCTTGATCCTGAGAGTATATTTTGGACTTGACTTCACGGTGAGCTGCTTCCCTTGACGATTCTCAGCAACACTATGGAGCCCTCTTTTGTTTATTCCTGTCTACTTCTTTCAGATAATAGGACAGTTTATTTCATCTTTTGTATACTCTACTAGTACGCATGTCAACTTGTGACACTAGTTCCTGGCACATACGTGGTAGACATTAAATCTTTTGGGGTTGTATATATTGGTTTATGATCCTTTATGACTACATTTGTTTAAGTTAGCAAAATATTTCCGTTTCTACTTAATGTCTTAAACTTGAATTTGGGTAAGTGTTGCAAATTAAGTTAGATTCTCTAGTAAGTTAATGGTTGGCTTGCCCGACTACGGTATTGGGCGCCATCACGACCTGAATTAAGATTTGGATCGTGACAATTAAGCAATTTAATATGGAAACAATAGGCATGCTTTCCTAATCTAAGATGAACAATTAAACATGTAGAGATGATGTAGTAGAAGAAAAAGGCATTGTGTTAGACAAGCCACGTACCTCGACTGGTCTACTCAACTCGATACCACGTTCTTTCCACGAGTACCCGACTCCGAATATCCCAAATCTAGTCAATTCAATTGCATAATGTAAATATCACTTTAAGAAATCAATCTAGCTAATTAGTTCGCAGCTAATACGCGAAATTAGTAAATTTTCCCAAAAAGTCCCCCGGGCCCACGTCTCGGCAATCGGGTAAAAGTTACAAATTTCGTACACCTGTTCACTCACGAGTCTAACCATACAAGAATTACTCGAATCGGATACCAAAACCTCAATCAAAACTCAAAACCTTGGCCTAAGAACTTTATCCAAATTTTCCACCCCAAATTCGAAATTAAAGGATGAATTTAAGTATAGATTCATGGAAATTAGTCAAAACCGAGTAGGAATTACTTACCCAAATCGCTCAGGTGAAAATATCTTCAAAAATCGCAATCCCCCGAGCTCCCTAGTGCAAAATGTGAAAAGTAGCTTAACCCTCGATTTTGGATTTTAAAATCTGCCCAGGTACAATCCTAATCTCGTTCGTGAAAGCACCATCGCGAACGCGAAGGGTAAATTTTACGAGCCCAGATTTTGACCTACGCGAACGCGAGACTAGGCATGCGAACGCGGTCCTTGACTTCCCAACCCTACGCGAACGCGGCACGACTCACTCGACTGCGAAGGATAAAACATCGAACCCCCCTGAAACTTCATTCCTTCTTCGCGAACGCGACCTGACCCACGCGTTCGTGATTAACACTGGCCCAAACCATCGTGTTCGCACCTCCCCTTACGCGAACGCATAGAAAATTTCCCCCTTAGCCCAGATTGGCCTATGCGTTCACGACACCCCTCACGCGAAGCATATAAGAACACCAGCACCAACAAAAATCTGATCCTTCCTAAGTCCGAAAATTAGCTCGTTAAGCATCCAAAACACACCCGAGGCCCCCGGGACCTCAACCAAACCTACCAACCAGTCCTAATACTTTATTCGAACTTAGTCGAGCCTTCAAACCACGTCCCATAACATCAAAATCAAGAATTACGCATGGATTCAAGCCTAAGAACTTAGGAAATTTCCAAAATATACAACCGATGCCGAAACACATCAAAACTAGTCTGAATGACCTCAAATTTTACACATAGGTCATAAATGACATTACGGACCTACAGGCATTCTCGGAATCCCATTCTGAGCCCGATATCAAAATTTCACCTATCATCTGAAATCACCGAAATTCTAACTTTCGCCAATTCAAGCCTCAATCTACTACAGACCTGGAAACCACATTCCCGAAACACTCCTAACCCAAAGAAGCTAACGAAGTTTACGGAATTCCATTCCGGACCCATCTTCACACAGATCCAACTACGGCCCGATTTATAAAGCTTAAACTCATATATAGGGACTATGTGTCCCAAAACTCTCCGGAATCCACAACTAATCGCTCTGACAAGTCCCATAAGAAGAAACAAACGTGGGGAAAGCAGTTATTAGGGGATCGGGTTGCTAACTCTCGAAATGACTGGCCGGGTCGTTACATTCTCCCCCTTTGAAGAAAAGCGTTCGTCCTCAAACGAGTATAAAGACATACTTGAAGCTGTGAAAAGATGAGGGTACTGGTTGCACATATCCCGCTTGCTCTCCCAAGTCGCCTCCTCGACCGGCTGACCCCTCCACTAAACCTTAACTGATGCAATATTCTTTGACCTGAGCTTTAAGACATGTCTATCCAATATAGATATTGGCTCCTCAACATATGATAAATTCTTTTCCAATTGGACTGAACTGAAATCTAAAACATGGGTTGGGTCACCGTGATACTTCCGGAGCATAGAGACGTGGAGCACCAGATGAACTCCTGCTAGGTTGGGAGGCAAGGCAAGCTCATATGAAACCTCCCCAACATGCCTAAATATCTCAAAAGGACCAATGAATCTCGGAATCAACTTACCCTTCTTCCCGAACCTCATGACGCCCTTAATAGGAGATACCCAAAGCAAAACCCGATCACCAGCCATAAGTGCCAAATCACGAACCTTTCGGTGCACATAACTCTTCTGCCTGAACTGAGCTGTGCGAAGTCTCTCCTGCATCACCATCACCTTGTGCAAGGAATCCTGGACCAAATTTGTACCCAACAATTGGGCCTCGCTTGGCTCAAACCATCCCACTGGAGACAGGAATCGTCTACCATACAAAGCCTCATACAGCGCTATCTGAATGCTGGACTAATAGCTGTTATTATAAGAAAATTCGGCAAGTGGAAAGTATCGGTCCTATGACCCTCCAAAATCCATCACACAGGCACGGATCATATCCTCAAGAATCTGAATCGTGCGCTCGGACTGCCCGTCCGTCTGAGGGTGAAAGGCTGTACTCAACTCTACCCTAGTGCCTAGCTCCTACTGAACGACTCTCCATAACCGTGAATTGAACTGTGTAGCTTTTTTTAAAATGATAGATACTGGAATACCGTGAATGCGAACAATCTCCCAGATATAAATCTCAGCCAACCTCTTGGAGGAGTATGTAGTCAACACTGGAATAAAATGGGCTGAATTGGTCAGCTGATCCACGATCACCCAAATAGCATCGAACTTTATCAAAGTCCATGGTGATTCGCTCCCAGTTCCACTCTAGAAGCTCAATCTGCTGAAGCAGCCCTCCTTGTCTCTGATGCTTATATTTAACTTGCTGACAGTTGAGACACTTGGCCACGAACTCCACTATATCCTTTTTCATCCTTATCCAGCAGTAGTGTTGTCTCAGGTCCTGGTACATCTTTGCAGTACACGGATGAATGGAGTACCGTGAGCTATAGGCCTCCTCAAGAATCAACTCCCGAATCACATCCACATTGGGCACACAGATCTGACCCTGCATCCTCATCACACCATCATCTCCTATAGTCACATCCCTGGCATCACCTCGCCGAACCCCATCCTGAAGAACCAGAAGGTGGGGATCATTATACTGGCGCTCTCTGATGCAGTCATAAAGAGAAGATTGGGAAACCACACAAGCTAATACCCGACAAGGCTCTGAAAGATTCAATCTCACAAACTGAGTGGCTAAAGACTGAACATCCAAGGCTAAGGGCTTGTCAACTGCCGGAAGATATGCCAAACTCCCCAAACTTTTCGCCCGATGACTCAAGGCGTCAGCCACCACATTGGCCTTCCCTGGGTGGTATAATATAGTGATGTCATAGTCCTTGAGCAACTCCAACCACCTACGCTGGTGCAAATTGAGGTCCTTCTGCTTGAACAAGTGCTGAAAACTCCGGTGATCCGTGAATATCTCACAGGGAACACCATAGAAATAATGATTCCATATCTTCAGGGAGTGAACAATCGCTGCCAACTCGAGATCATGAACTGAATAGTTCTTCTCATGCACCTTCAACTGTCTGGACGCGTAGGCAATCACCCTGCCGTCCTGCATCAACACCGCTCTAAGGACAATCCTCGAGGCATCATAATAAACTGTATAAGACCCTGAACCCGTAGGCAATACCAATACTAGAGCTGTAGCCAGGGTTGTTTTGAGCTCCTGAAAGATCTCCTCACACTCCTTCGTCCACCTGAACGGAGCACCCTTCTGGGTCAGTCTGGTCATAGTTGATGCAATAGATGAAAATTCCTCTACAAAGCGGCGATAGTACCCTGCCAAACCAAGGAAACTACGGATCTCCGTAGCTGATGACGGTCTAGGCCAACTCTGCACCGCCTCCACCTTCTTAGGGTCTACCTTGATCCCATCAAAAGACACCACATGGCCCAAGAATGCCACTGAATCAAGCCAAAATTCACACTTAGAAAATTTTGCATACATCTTCTTGTCCCTCAAAGTCTGGAGCATAGTCCTCAATTGCTGCTCATGTTCCTCCTAGGACTGAGAATATACCAAGATGTCCTCAATGAACACAATGACGAAGCAATCAAGATAAGGCCGGAACAATCTGTGCATCAAATGCATAAAGGCTGTTGGGGCATTGATCAGCCCAAATGACATAACAAGAAACTCATAGTGGCCATATCTGGTTCTAAAGGCAGTCTTCGGGATATCCGGCTCCTGAATCTTCAACTGATGATAGCGAGATCGCACGTCAATATTGGAAAATACCCTGGCACCCTGTAACTGGTCAAATAAATCATACATGCGAGGTAATGGATACCGGTTCTTCATTGTCACCTTGTTCAGTTGCCGATAATCAATACACATACGCATTGAACAATCCTTTTTCTTCACAAATAATACCGGAGCACCCTAAGGTGATACACTGGGCCTGATGAAACCTATATCAAGAAACTCCTACAAGTACTCCTTCAACTCCTTCAACTCAGGAGGAGCCATACGATAGGGAGGAATAGAAATGGGCTGAGTGCCCGACAACAAATCAATGCTGAAATCAATATCTCTGTCGGGCGGCATACCTGAATGATCACTCGGAATCACATCAGGAAAGTCCCTAGAAACTGGAACTGACTCAACTATAGGGGCATCAACACTAACATCTCTCACATAGGTCAAGTACGCATCACACCCCTTCTCAACCATCCGCTCAGCCTTAAGGAAAGAAATGACTCTACGGGGAGTATACTCTAAGGTACCTCTCCACTCTAATCTCGGTAAACTTGGCATAACCAACATCACGGTCTTGGCGTGAAAATCAAGGATATCATAATGGGGCGACAACCAGTCCATGCCCAAGATAACATCGAAATCTACCATACTGAGTAATAATAAATCAGCTCTGGTCTCAAAACTACAGATAACAATCTAACACGACCGATATACACGGTCCACAACAAGAGAATCTCCCACGGGAGTAGAAACATAAACAGGGGAGCTCAAAGAATTTTGAGCTATCCCCAGATCTGAAGCAAAATAAGAAGACACATATGAATACGTAGATCCTGGGTCAAATAATACTGATGCAACCCTATGACATACATGGACTATACTTGTGATGACTGAATCTGAAGCGACGACCTATGAACGGGCTAGAAGGGCATAGTACCTGGCCTGGCCTCCCCCTCTAGGGAGACCTCGACCTCTCCGACCTCCACCTCGAGCTGTCTGAGAAGGTGGGGCAGCAGTTGGGGCTGGAAGAATAGCTGGAGGACCCGGTGGAGCATATGGGGCCTGAAAAGTCTGAGATGATGCACCCCTCCTAGATTTAGGGAAATCTCTGAACATGTGGCGAGGGTCACCACACTCTAAACAACCCTTCGGGGGATGTGGCGGCTGATGTTGACTCTGAACTAGCCTGCTGGATTGGCCGGTAATAGCACCTCGAGCAGGAGGCACACTGGATACTGGTGGTGCATAATAAGGCTCCTGAGGTCTAGGAGGAGTTGGAATACCATTGGATGCTGGAAGAGATGAATGAATTGGGCGACTCACAAATCCCCTACCATAGCGTGCTGCTAGTGCACGAGCTCCTGAATAATGACCAGTCTCTTGAGACCTCTTGGCCTCCCTCTCCTCTCTAACTCGAGCAAACATGGCCTCTATCCTCCGGGCAATACTCACTGCCTGCTGGTAAGTGATATCCATCTCCAACTCCCTGGCCATACTAGTCTGAATACCAGGATGGAGTCCCTCAATGAAGCGTCAGACTCTCTCTCTGATCGTGCCAACCAAGGCCGGTGCATGACGAGCCAAGTCACTGAAATAGACTGCATACTCCAACACAATCATAGTACCCTGGCGTAACTGCTCAAACTCTGCACGCCAAGCATCCCTGAGGCTCTGAGGGACAAACTCAAGTAAAAACATCTCTAAGAACTGAGCCCAAGTGAGTGAAGCTGCCTCATCCGGACTACTCAGCTCATAGTCACGCCACCACTGATAGGCTGCTCCCCTCAGCTGGAAAGCAGTGAAAGAAACCCTACTCGTCTCCAAAATACCCATAGTGCGGAGAATACGATGACACTGCTCAAGAAAACCCAGAGCGTCATCTGAAGCTAGTTCGCTGAAAAATAGGTGGGTGGTACTTCTTGTACCTCTCAAGTCTGAGCTGCTCTGCCTCAAAAGCAACTACCATAGCATCATGCTGAGCTGCAGCCGCTGGGGGCATAGGAATGAAATCTAGGGCCTGATCAACATGAACCCTCTGCTCAGGAGTGCGGGCTGCGAGAGTCTGTGCCCCTCCCCCGGCCTGAGATGTGGATGGAGCTATCGGGAGTAGTCCCGCTTGAGTCAGAGTGCTGAAAATGCTAGTATTTGTATAAATTCCTAGAATTTGCTCATGTACTTGTGACACCGGGTTCTGGGATTTGTTACGGGATTTACTTACTATTTAAATTTGCTAAAGATGTTATTGTTTACTTAGTAGAAGTTCGATAATTATTGTTTAAGAAAATGAAAAGGAATGATTTCAAAATATTATAATAAGATTTCATTAAATTATTAAATATTGGCTTGCCTGATCGTGGGGTCCGGCGCCATCACGACCTTTATTGATTTTGGGTCGTGACATTGCGGTTAGTAAGGGGCAGTTGTTAGGTGAATAATTCCATATTCCAACCATATTTCTTCAAAGGGACATTCATATTTGCCGCCCCTATCACTTCTTATCATTTTGATCTTTTTGTTTAGTTGCCTTACAACTTCATTTTCGTATGGCTTGAATGCGTCAATTGTTGTGATGACCCAAGAGGGCATTTTATGAAGTTAGACTCTGTTCTAGGCTTAATAGTCCTAAATAGGTTCATTTTAAATACCCCAACTTGCGTGCGCAGTCCGGGCGTGTAACCGGAAAGCTTTTATGTGAAAATATAACAAAATAATAAGTTTTAGAATTAAAATTTTGGTTTTAGTTGACTTGAGTCAACATTTTGAATAAACGGACTCGGATTTGTGTTTCAACGATCCCGGAAGGTCCGCAGTAAAATAAGGGACTTGGGCGTATGCTCGAAATTGAATTCCGAGGTCCCAAGCCTTAGAAATCAATTTTTGAAAGAAATTGTTTTGCTGAATTATTAATGAAATAAAGAAATGAATTAACGTTCGAAACCATTGGTATCGGGCCCATATTTTTTTTCGAAGCTTGATACAGGTTTGTTATGATATTTAATCCTCGTATGCAAAATTTGGCAAGAATCGGAATTTATTTGACGTGATTCGGATGTCCGGTTGATAAATAGTGAACTTTAAGTGTTCTTGAAAAAAATAATGAGGTTTGAGGTTTAATTCATAGTTTTACATATTATTTTCAAGATTTGATCGCATGAGCAACTCTGTATGATACTTTTAGACTTGAGTGCATGTTTGGTTTAGAGCCCCGAGGGCTCAGGTGAGTTTCAAATAGGTTTGGGTTGTGTTGCGCTAGTTCTTTCTTATGCTTCGACGTCGTTTCTTCAAGCATAAATGATATCATATTGAACAAATGAGCTCCTATTTCTGTTTTGAATGAAGTATTAGATCTGTATCGTAATTACGGAACCATAACAAGAAGAATCATCGAATTTGGACATCTATGAGGATTTTATGGGTATTTTACTAAGGTTGCCAGATTTTGCAAGTTAATAACGAAATTGCCACTGACGGCGTATTAAAAAATCTGCACTATTTGCAAATATTAAAACCTACATATCTCCTTCATTATAAGGTAAATTGAGTGATTCAAAAGCCTAAATTGATTAGTATTTCACAAGGAATCCATTGGAGGCATAAAAATGGAGTTTCATGATCGTTTGGCACGAGAAACGCGACATAATAGATGGCAGAAAAATATATATATAAAACAGACAAACTTCTTCTTCTTCAAATTTCGAACCCCACAGCCCTAGGAACAAACTTCTTCACCAAATATCATCCCCAAGTCATAGGTAATCAATTCTAAAGTTTAATCTTTCAATTACTCATTGTTTTTCATCACTTTTAAATCAAAAACAAAGAATTTTCATGGTAAAAAATGAGGGCTTGGGTAAAATTAGGGAATTTTGTAAAAATCGAATCTTTACCTCGAATTGAGGTCGGATTTCGAAATTAATTGTATATTTGGGTTCTTGGGTGAATGGGTAAAAGTAATTTGGTCCGAACCTCGAGTTTAGACCAAGCGGGCCCGGGGTCAGATTTTTACTTTTTTTGAGAAAACTTAGGAAAAATTATAATTTTCAATAAAGTTAGTTCCTTTAGCCTTAATTAATGATAGTGAGTTAATTATGATTAGATTTGAGAAAGTTAGAGCAAGATTCTAAAGGAAAAAGCTGTAATTGAGCAGTGAGTGGCCTGCGAAATTGAGGTAAGTGTTTGGTCTAACTTTGACTTGAGGGAATAGGTATCCCCACTTGTTTGCTATCTGAAATTCATGGGCGTGGTGTATAGAAGAGGTGACGAGTATCTATGCACCACCCAATTTGCGTGATAAACATGATCCCTTTCCCGTTCCCAACTTAATTGATGCTTGCCTTAATTGTTCTTTGTTCATTATTGTTTCTATGACTACCTGTCTTTGTTATTTTGTTGTTAAATATTACTGTGGTTATTTTTAAAGAGTATTGATTGTTTATTTAGTTCCATTGTGGTACAAAACGGTTGAAAAGTTTGGCATTATTTTTACGAAATATATATATATATATATATATATATATATATATATATATATATATATATATA
>ML295209.1:0-29104 GCA_005239495.1 Nicotiana undulata
TATATATATATATATATATATATTCAGTAATACAATTTCTACTTTTAATTTGTGAATTTTACCGTAGATTTGTATCGATGAGTTATATTCACACAGATACTGCATTACAAATTATTGGAAGTCACTTTCTTTGAGAAACAAGACAAGAGCAATACGTTATTAGATTTATGACAGGGGAGCAGGGGCGGTCCCACCTTGTACGAAGGGTTCAGTTAAACCCGCTTTATTAAAAGAATTAATTATTTTTATCTTGAGATTCCATCAAAAAATAGTGAAACTGATTAATTACACAATACATGAACTCACTTGACACAAATAAAGTTTATGGAGCAACGGCAAGCGATTTCCAACTTCAAGTTAAGGTCAGGGTTGCAAGTTCAAATTGGCGCTGAAGTTGGTGTACTAATTATTGCCATTTACCTATTTCCTTTTGTCTTTGTTTTCTTACTTTTCTTAATGATTTCTTCCTTTATTTACATCCAATAAAAGTTATTCTTATGAAACTCCTCTATTTTACTTCAAAAAAAATGTAATCGTTTCTACAAAGTGAATTTTTGTTTTGGTGCTTTATCGAAATTATTTGTGTGTAACGACCCGGCCGGTCGTTCCGTAGAATTTGCACAGTTATTTCTGTTTTTACTTTATCATGCATTGTTTATACTGTTTATGATATTTCGGAGTCGGATGGTTCGGGTTTGGAATGGTTGTAGTGAGAATAGAGACACTTAGTCTCTTAAAGTAGCCTTATAGTTGGAAAAATCAACTGGGAGTTGACTTCTTGGTAAACGATCTCGGAATGCGGATTTTATGGCTCGGGTAGCTTCGCTAGGTGATTTTGGACTTAGGAATGTGTTCGGAAGGTAGTTTGGAGGTCCGGTGTAGAATTAGGCTTGAATTGGCGAAAACTAGTTTTTGGTGATTTTCGGTCGGCAGTGGAAAATAGGCTACCGATGTCGGAATGGAATTTCGAAAGCTGGGACAGGATCGTACTGTCATTTTGGACGTGTGTGCAAAATTTTAAGTCAATCGGATGTGTTTTGGAGGGTTTCAGCATCTTTGGTGAAATTTAGAAGTTTCAAAGTTCATATGCTTGAATTCAAGGTGAATTTAGTGTTTTGGTGTTATTTTGGGTGTTCCGAGGATGCGACTAAGTCCGGATGATCATTTATGTCTTGTTGGTATTTTTGGTTGCTTGCTTTTATTAGGATTTATGTTGAGATTATCTAAACAACGGATCTTTATCAGTTTATGAGTTGCATTTCTATAAAACAGACAAAGGTTGTTTTCATTGTGTTAAAGGGCTAGCCTAGTTTCACGTTAGGCGCCATCACGGCCTTTATTGATTTGGGGTCGTGACAAGTTGGTATCAGAGTTCTAGGTTACCTAGGACTCAACGGTCATGAGCAGGTTTAGTAGAGTCTTGTGGATCGTTACGGAGACTTCTGTACTTATCTTCGAGAGGCTACAGAACTTGAGGAAAAATCCCAGTTCTTGAATTCTGTCGTGCCATTCAGTTGCTTCTGGAAATCTAAACTCATGTTGTTTCATTCTCTCACAGATGGTGAGGACACGCGCTACTGATCAGGGTGACCAAACACCAACTGGACCAGCGAGAGGTCGAGGTCGTGGTCGAGATCGTAGTAGAGGAAGGGGACCAGCCCGCGCAGCAGCCGGGACAGTACCAGTTGATCCCCCTACTATTCAGGATCAGGTTCCCGCCGCGGATATTCCAGCGGGTCAGGCTCAGGCACCGGCAGTGCCCATTGTCATTCCGGGTCTTCAGGAGACCCTGGCTCAGATCTTGATAGTATGTACTAGCTTGGCACAGGCAGTTGTTGTGTCTACTATTGCCGCTACATCTCAGGCCGGGGGAGGCACTCAGAATCCAGCTGCCCGGATACCTGAGCAGGTTGTACAGGGCCTTCAGACACCGGGGGCAGTGCCAGTCCAGCTGGTTGCTCCGATTCATGACTATGTGGTTCCATCTATGCCAGAGGATGAGCAGCGCAGTCTGGAGAGGTTTAGTAGACTTCAGCCTTCGACTTTCAGCGGCGCAGAGGGCAAGGATGCCCAGGTTCTTCTGGATAAGTGTCAGAGGATACTTCGTACAACTGGGATTCTGGAGACCAGTGGGGTCTCATTTGCTACATTTCAGTTTTCGGATGCTACTTTCACTTGGTGGGAGTCTTTTGAGAGGCGTAGGCCTATTGGTTCAGCACCCCTCACCTGGCAGCAGTTCTCCACTATCTTCTTGGAGAAGTATGTTCCCCATTCTCACCACGAGAAGCAGCGTAGGAAGTTTGAGCAGCTGCGTCAGGGGAGCTATCAGTTACACAGTATGAGATGCGGTTCTCTGAGTTGGCTCGTCATGCTGCTGAGTTAGTCCCTACTGATAGGGAGAGGATCAAGAGGTTTGTGGATGGCCTCACTTACCAGCTCCGTATTTTGATGACTAGGGAGAGAGTGTCTAGTGCTACCTTCGAGCAGGTTGATGATATTGCTCGATATATTGAGTATGTTCTCCACCAGGAGCGACAGGAGAGGGAGGCCAAGAGGCGTCGTGATTCTAGTAGTTTCAGTGGTGCCCCTTTCAGAGGGCAGTTTCAGCACAATAGAGGTCGCCCATTTAGACCTCCTCAGCCAGTTCGCCCAGCTTATAGCGGCGCATCATCGGGGCAAGGTCCCCGCAGTTCTCATCCAGGCCGCTCATCATTCAGTGCTCTCCCAGCTCAGAGTTCATCTCAGGCATCGTCTATTTAGGGTTCCTCCATGCAGGTTTCTTCGAGTGGTTATTCTGGTTCCAGGGGTTCCCTTCAGTCCCCATCTCCTGCACCGGGGAGTTGCTATCGGTGTGGAGAGTTCGTGCCTATGAGGAGGCAGTGCCCTCATTTTATTGGAGGTCCATCTCAGTCTAGGAGCTATCATTCGACATCAACTCCAGTCACTTCACCACCCACCCAGGCAGCCAGGGGTGGTGGTCAGTCAGCTAGAGGCCATCCTAGAGGGGGAGGTCGAGCGGGTGGAGGTCAGGCCCATATCTTTGCACTTCCAGCAAGGCCTGATGCTATGGCCTCCGATGCGGTGATCATAGGTATTATCTCCGTTTGTCACAGAGATGTTTTGGCTTTATTTGACCCTGGTTCTACATACTCTTATGTTTCGTCATATTTTGCACATTTCTTGGATATGCCCCGTGAGTCCCTAGTTACGTCTGTTCATGTGTCGACTCCTGTGGGTGATACTATTGTTGTGGACCATGTCTATCGGTCGTGTGTGGTATCTATTGAGGGTATGGAGACTCGAGTGGATCTGTTGTTACTTAGCATGGTTGATTTTGATGTGATACTAGGCATGGATTGGTTATCTCTGTGTCATGCTATTCTTGATTATCACGCTAAGACCGTGACCTTAGCTATGCGTGGAGTCCCGAGGGTGAGTGGAGAGGTTCTTCTGAGTATGTGCCTAGCAGGGTGATTTCCTACCTGAAGGCTCAGCGTATGGTTGATAAGGGATGTTTATCTTATCTGTCTTTTGTGAGGGATGTTAGTGGTGAGACCCCTGTTGTTGATTCTGTTCCTGTGGTCCATAACTTTCCGGACGTGTTCCCTGCAAACCTGACAGGGACATTGATTTTGGTATTGATTTGGTGCCAGGCACTCAGCCTATTTCTACTCCACCTTACCCTATGGCACCAGCGGAGTTGAAGGAATTGAAAGAACAGCTTCAGGAACTCTTAGATAAGGGGTTCATTCGGCCTAGTGCTTCACCTTAGGGTGCACCAGTGTTGTTTGTGAAGAAGAATGATGGTTATATGCGCATGTGTATTGACTATCGGTAGATGAACAAGGTTACGGTGAAGAATCGGTATCCTTTGCCTCGTATTGATGATTTGTTTGACCAGCTTCAGGGAGCTAGAGTGTTTTCTAAGATTGATCTGAGGTCCGGGTATCATCAACTGAAGATTCGGGATTCTGACATCCCGAAGACTACTTTCAGGACCAGATATGGTCATTATGCTGACCAATGCCCCAGCTGCGTTCATGCATTTGATGAATAACGTGTTTTAGTCGTATCTGGATTCCTTTTTCATAGTGTTCATTGATGACATCCTGGTATATTCTTGTTGTCACGCCCCAACCCTGGGGGACGCGACCGGCGCTTAACCGAATGAACCCAGTCAAGCAAGCCTGATTAGCCTTTCCTACCCGACTTATTTACTTCTCGAGATTATGGCACAACATTATTTACTGAGCTAGCAGGAGTGATTCACAAGCATACGTTTATGACATTTAGTCCATTTTTCCCCTTACACTGATATCAACATTTAGATCTTCCAAAAACATACATACTAGTTACAATATTTAAGAGATAGGATCACAGTTACGAGTTAATCCAACAACTACCCAAAACATATATGACCCACATAAGTGTCTACGGAGCCTCTAAGAGTACGGAAGATGAACATAGACCTGCCGGCGATAAGGCCCCGGCTATACCTCGAAATAGAACAACATCTACAAAAGAGAGCAACATATATCTACACACGGCCCCGGGAGGAGATGGGGCTCACCGGAACTGCTGAAAGGAAGAGGAGAGGGCACCACTATCGACGCATGGCGCTACCAGCTACAGAGCCACCTACATATATAAGACGATGTAGCGCCCCCGAAAAAAGGGACGTTAGTACCATTGAATAGTAATAGTATGTATGAACAAACTCTACTCTAGATGGAATAAACACCGAACATGTAATAATACAATTAGAGACATCAAATAACAATCCATAAAATAGGGAAAACACAACTAAAAGTCACCATGTTTTCTTATCCCGTTTTGCCATCTTTTGGATAGTAGTTCTTTAAAGCCAAGTGCCACAATTTTAATATACCACCGTGTCGTTCTCACACGGAGTCCAGTCTCGGCCCGACCGGCTAAGACATCCCAAGTGAGACATTACAACATTATAGTTTCATAATCACCACCGTGACGTTATTACACGGAGTCCGATCTCGTCCCGATCGGCTAAGCCATCTCACTTGACACAGTGAGACATTACCAATATCATACTCTCGATGCAATTACCACCATGTGTACAACATGGAATCCGATCTCGGCCCGATCGGCTAAGCTATCATCACTATGGGACATACCACATCAATTTAATCCTTTAGTTCACATCTCTTCTCATCATTTATTATACAATTCTTGGTATTTGGGCACATTTAACCCTTTTATGTTACATTCCTCTCTCCAACCATATCATAAACTCATTTTTCTCATTAACTAAAACCATCACATAAGAGGAGTCGTACACATAGCAAAAGAAAGAACATGGTGATCACAATTCATACTTCCAAATAGCATAACGGCATGGTAGTAACATAGAATAGCATGAAAGCAAGAATTTCTCCACTTAACACATAGAACCCATTTACTCTTTATAGAATCAAACAAAGGAATTCATACCGTATATTTTAGCACCAATATTTTTATTCTATGAAGATTAGAGTTATCCATACATACCTCGATTTGGGGTTTTTCCTTAATTTCTACCACAATCCACCGGACCCTTTTAGCACCTTCAATCTAATTCACAATGTGGCACAATTGAACCCACAATTAGGAATAATGATCATGGCTTGAGCTTACTTGAGCATTGTATCAAACAATAGGTGCTCATTAAGATTGCATGGTCCCCTTTTTAGTGAAAGATTACTCTAACCTATTTTCCTTTACTAGTTTAGGATTACTTGATTACATGCAAGTACGGTTTCCATCCCCATTCCCATGAACTAACCTACCCATGGTCCATTTTAATTAAAATCTGGAAATTAAGGTTGGTGTGGTAGAAGCTTACCTCTTAGAGGGAAGAAATTGGTGTCCTTCTTGACTAATTCCAAGCTTGAGTGGTGATGGAGGATCAGTTGGAGGGAGTTGGGACCTTCTCTCTCTAGAACCCACTCTCTTCGCACTCTAAATTATCAGAAAATGGCCAAAAAGATGGGGAATGGGTGTTATATAAGTCTGGGGGTCGGGGTTTAAGAATTAGGAAAATGGGTGCCCCGACACAGGTTTGCGGTCCGAAATGCGATCACATTTCGGTTATGCGGTCCGCAAACCTGTCGCAAAACTGATCTCAACTGGGCGGAAAAGAAAGAGGAAACTGCCCAGGTATGCGGAAAATATGCGCTCCGTATACACGAAATGCGATTGCATTTTGGGCCGCACAGTTGGCCTCAAAATGGATAGGAAGTTGTCCAGCTATGCGGCCATTATGTGGTCTGCATACCTGATATGCAACCGCATAGTGGATCACAAATCTGCATTCTTTCACGAAATTTTTTCTCTAAGTCTGAAAGGTACTGTTCAATCCTAAAGGTCCGAACCGCGACAATCGGGCTTCGTTTTGGTTAAGGATTTTACGGGTCTTTACACTCGTAGCCAGGAGGAGCATGCTCAGCATTTGAGGGTTGTGATGCAGAGGTTGAGGGAGGAGAAACTTTATGCAAAGTTCTCCAAGTGTGAGTTTTGGCTTGGCTCAGTAGCTTTCTTGGGGCACGTGGTGTCTAGTGAGGGTATTCAGGTTGATCCGAAGAAGATTGAGGCGGTGCAGAGTTGGCCCAGACCGTCCTCAGCTACAGAGATTAGGAGTATCCTTGGATTGGCGGGATATTACCGTCGCTTTGTGGAGGGGTTTTCTTCTATTGCATCACCCTTGACCAGATTGACCCAGAAGGGTGCTCCATTCAGATGGTTCGATGAGTGTGAGGAGAGCTTTCAGAAGCTCAAGTCAGCATTGACCACAACTCCGGTATTAGTTTTGCCTATTGGTTCGGGTTCTTATACAGTCTATTGTGATGCTTTTAGAGTTGTCTTGGGAGCAGTATTGATGCAGGACGGTAGGGTGATTGCCTACGCGTCTAGACAGTTGAAGGTGCATGAGAAGAATTATCCAGTGCACGATCTTGAGTTAGCTTCCATTGTTCATGCCTTGAAGATTTGGCGCCATTATTTGTATGGAGTGTGATAACTAAGGATTATACTACATTTTAAACTCCTTCTTGCTTTAGTTTTGGTTTAAATTGTATACAAAATGGTCCCAAAGGCTTACATGTTGCACTTGTTTGCAGGGTTTGGTCAAAAAGGTGACAAATAGTCAAAACCAGCAAAAAAAAGGAGTGAAACATACACAAGTGCCAAGAACAAGTACAAACACAGTCCAACAGACCAGTGCGGTCCGCGATGCACTTTGTGCGGACCGCACTGCTGAGATTCAGAGAGATAAAATATGGGAAGCTTAAGCAGTGCGGCCGCAAAGCCATATTGTGCGGACCGCACTAAGGAGATTCAGAGAACTGAATTTGAAGGCCTGAAGACCAGAGTGGTCCGCACTCCATTTTGTGCAGCCGCAACAGTAACCACCGCGGCCGCGGTTCATTTTATGCGGGCCGTGGTGGCCAAGTTCAGAGAAACAGATTTCAAAGCCTAGAAACCTCAACGCGGCCGCACTCCATTTTGTGCGGTCCGCAATAACCCCGCCGGGGTATTTTTGTCTAGAAAATTCGACCTAGTATAAATAGTTTATTTTCCCATTTTTAGGTAAGATTTTGTATAGATAGGAGCTTGTAAACGATAGTTTTCAGTCATTTTGAGTAACTTTAGCCGGGTTTTATCATTGAAACTTCTAATTTTAGTTTGTAATTAAATTCTATGAGTTATTCTTCATCTATTTCTTTGTTTTCTTTTATTATCATGAGCATCTAAACCCATCTGCTAGGGTTGTGGCTCAACCCTAGTGTGGGTATTTGATGGGTCTTTTGAAGGTTTAGATGTTTATGGGTAGTTGATTTTTGTACTGATTTGTGTTTTCCATGTTAAATTAGTGGTTGCAAACACTAATTGGTGCTTATTTGACTTGGGTTCTTCTTGAGAAAGAGAACTTGAGTCTAGGAAAATCAGTCCAACAAGAAATTGGGATGTAACCAAGAGATTGATAGTCCCAATTAACGGGTTAAACCTAGAGATAGTAATACCCTACTTAAGCGTAAATTGCTTGCACAAATTTGACACCCAATTGGTCTCGTGAGAGTCAATTAGGGAAAAGTCACTCGAGCTACCGAGAGGTATAGAGTGAGTACTCCCGTGCATTGGCTATATCACAATCCCCAACATAACGTCTTTGCCTTAGGTTTTAGATCCCGTTGAGTATTCACCTAGGAGAAAGTCATAGCCCTAGTCCCTTTTATCTATCAAGAAAACACGCAAAAAGATATTAGTTAGTTAATTAGTAAATTCAATTAGTTTAAACCATAGTTCGAGCATCAAACCAAATTTATGAGAAGTGCAATTAAAAGCACAACGCACCACTAGATCACTTAGGAACTCAACTCCCACAATCGTAACTCCATGTGGATTCGATCCCGACCCGTTCGGGTAAAAGCTACATCGACCCTCACCTTGTTACTCTCTAGTGGTGTAAGTGGGCGCCGATCACTTTTTGGCACCGTTGTCGGGGAGTTATATGGTGTTGATTATCTACATGAATAGTAGTGTTAAGTGTTTTTCTTTCCTTTTTCTGTTAACGTGTGTGTTGAATCAATTCAGGTTCTAATGCGGATCCTTTGGGAAACATTATTCTGGGGGAGGAGGTGTATGACAATGGAGAAGATGAACTAAACCAAGTACCACCTCCTAGACGGGGCCGACAGGCCAATGTTAATGAGGATATTCCAGACCCTCCCCCGCCTCCTCATCCGAGAGTTGCCCCTCGGGTACTTCCAAACGAGGGGTACGCGAGTGCTATTGTCCCGCCTAGGATCCGGGCGGGGAACTTCCAAATCACAAATGTGATGCTGACACTCTTGGAGCAGCGGGGCTATTTCACCGGAGCCGCCCACCAAAATGCTTACAAGCATCTGAAAGGCTTCGTAGATACATGCTGGGGAAGTAAGCAGACGAATGTCTCAGAAGATGCCTTGAGGCTTCGGTTATTTCCCTTCTCTCTTCGAGGGAAGGCACTTGATTGGCTGGAGCGACTTCCTAACCACTCCATATCTACATGGGACGAGCTAGCAGACAAGTTCATTGCAAAATTCTTCTCTCCCAGTCACATGGCAGCGCTTAGAGATGAAATATTGGCTTTCAAACAAGAGCCAAATGAGCCTTTGCATGATATTTGGGAGCGCTACCGGACCATGGTAAAGGAGTGTCCAAAAAATGACATGACTGAGGCCATGATACATCAGACCTTTTACCGAGGCATAAATACCACCAATCAGTGTGTAGTCAATCAATAGGCTGGGGGCAACTTCATGAAGCTACCATACAATGAGGCATGTGAGGTTTCAGATGAAATGGCTGACACTTCGTCAGCATGGAAAAGTAGAGAAAATGTGCCTCAGGGTGATCCCAGTGTTAATGGTCCTCACAAGGAACTTCAAGAACATGGGCAAGCAATTGTCGAGATTACCACCACCATGAACCAACTTTCTAAAGCACAGCTTCAACAAATACAAGGCACAAAGCAGGTGAATTCTATGGAGGGGGTAAATGTTTTGGTGAACAAGAGAAGACCCCGGGGAAATCCAATAGAAAACAACAATGCCCAATATGACCCAGGATCGAGTGGGTATAATCAAGAAGAGTCTTATGATGATCAAGATGAGGATGTCATGTATGCCGATAATTATCAAGGACAAGGGAACAATCAAAGCAACAATCAAAATTGGAATAATCAAAGCAACAATCAAAATTGGATCAATCAAAGGCAACACAATTGGAACAATAACAACAATTCACGAAATTGGGGGAACAACAACAACCAACAATGGGGAGGCAATAATGATAACAATTGGAGTGGGAGCAACAATAACACCAATTGGGGTGGTAATGGTAATCGGGGGTCGGGCTTTCAAAGGCCCCCGATGTACCAACAACCAAGCAATCCACCCCCATACCAATCTCAAGGACAAAGCTCCTCAAGTAATGACATGGGAAGAATTGAACACATGTTCAAGAAAATGATGGAGTGCAATGCGGATTCCGATGCTCAATTGGCCTCCCACAACACCTCCATTAGAAACCTTGAAGTGCAAATGGGGAAAATTTCTCAAGCCTTGAACACACGCCCAAAGGGAGCACTACCAAGTGATACGGTGGTGAACCCCAAGGGTGGGAACAACAACAATACCGGTCATGCCATGGCGATGACCACAAGAAGTAGACGAGGCGGTGAGGCGAGTTCTTCTAGACAAAAGAGAGTTGTTTATGATGATGATGAATTTCCAAATGATGAGGTTCTGATTGAAGTTGAGCACATGGTGGAAGAGCCAACAACTAGTGAGGTGAGAATTGATAATCATGACCAAGGAGAGGATTTGCAAAGGGACGTGAACCCGTCTAGGGAACACGTGATTGATATGCTGGAATCGGTGGGCCCAAAATCCAAGGCACATTGCCTAGGACTCCTCCTCCATACCCTCAAAGGTTGTCAAAGCAAAAGCAAGAGAATCAATTCAAGAAATTCATCGACATGATGAAGAGTCTTTCCATCAATGTCCCTTTGGTTGAAGCTTTGGAGAAAATGCCCAGGTATGCCAAGTTCATGAAGGACTTGGTCACAAAGAAAAGTTCAATGGAGTGCGAAACTATAAAGATGACTAACCAAGTGAGTGCAATAGTGCACTCAATTGCACCTAAGCTTGAAGACCCCGGGGCATTTACCATTCCTTGTACAATTGGGAGTGTGGATTTCGCTAAGGCATTGTGTGACCTTGGAGCTAGCATGAACTTGATTCCATATTCGGTGTTCAAAACTTTGGGGATAGGTCAACCTAGGGCTACTTCCATGCGTCTCCAAATGGCGGATCGGTCTATGAATTGGCCTATAGGAATCATTGATGATGTGTTGGTGCGGGTGGACAAATTTATTTTGCCCGCGGATTTTGTTATCTTGTATTGTGAGGTGGATTATGAAGTTCCTATCATCTTGGGAAGGCCCTTCCTTGCAACGGGAAAGACCTTAGTTTACGTAGAGGCCGGTGAGCTCACCTTCCGGGTGGGCAATGAAAAGGTCGTGTTCCACGTTTGCAAGTCAATAAAGCAACCCAATAGCACAGAAATATGTTCTTTCATGGACCTTGTCACCGAGGTCATTATTGATGAAACAAGCGCAATGATAAATGTTGAAGATCCCGTGGAGGCGGCTTTGTTGAACCATGATGATATTGTGGTAGATGGATTGATCGATAGTACCAATGCTCTACAAGGCATGGGTTCTTATTCATATGGTCCTCTAAAGTTATCCTTGGACTTGGAGAATCGAAAAACTCCCCCGACAAAGCCTTCAATTGAAGAGCCACCTATCTTGGAGTTGAAGTCATTTCCACCTCACCTCATGTATGAATTTCTTGGTCCTTCCCGTACTTTACCTGTTATACTTTCATCTTGTCTAACAAAAGTGCATGTAGACTCTACTCTCAAAGTGTTACAAAGGAGGAAGAAGTCCATAGGGTGGACACTTGCTGATATCCGAAGAATAAGCCTCGCATTTTGTATGCAAAAAATCATTCTCGATGATGGAGAAAAGCCTTCCGTAGAACATCAACGGAGGATAAATGAATCAATGCAAGAAGTACTGAAGAAAGAAATAATCAAGTGGCTTGATGCAAGGGTCGTCTACCCAATATCGGATAGTGCTTGGACTTCTCCGGTCCAATGTGTTCCAAAAGAGGGTGGTATGACTGAGGTCCAATTGACAAAAATGAACTTATTCCAACAAGAACGGTCACAGGTTGGCGGGTATGCATGGACTACCGCAAATTGAACAAAGTGACTCGCAAGGATCATTTCCCCTTGCCTTTCTTGGACCAAATGCTTGACAGGCTATAACCAAATCTTGATTGCCCCGGAGGACCTACAAAAGACAACCTTCACGTGCACTTATGGTACATTCTCTTTCTCCAGGATGCCTTTTGGACTTTGTAATGCACCCGCTACATTTCAGCGGTGCATGATGGAAATCTTTACTGACATGGTTGAAGACTTTCTAGAGGTATTTATGGATGATTTCAGCATGGTTGGGGACTCTTTTGATGAGTGTTTGAGCAATCTTGACAAAGTCCTTGCCCGTTGTGAAGAGACCAACCTAGTGCTCAACTGGTAAAAATGCCACTTTATGGTTGAAGAAGGGATAGTTCTGGGCCACAAAATCTCAAGACATGGAATTGAAGTTGACAAAGCTAAAATTGAGGTCATTTCCAAATTGCCTACCCCGACCTCAGTGAAAGGAGTCTGTAGTTTTCTTGGACATGTCGGGTTCTACCGGCGCTTTATTAAGGACTTCTCGAAGGTTGTCAATCCTCCTTGCAAGTTGTTAGAGAAAGATGCCAAATTTCACTTTGATGAGAATTGCATGAGTGCATTTGAATTGTTGAAACACAAGCTAACCACCACGCCAATAATCACTGTGCCGGATTGGAGATCTCCTTTTGAGCTAATGTGTGATTCTAGTGATGTGGCAGTGGGGGCGGTTTTGGGCCAGCGGGTGAACAAGATCTTTCACCCCATTTACTATGCCAACAAGACAATGAATTCTGCCCAAATGAACTACACCGTAACCGAAAAAGAGTTGTTAGCTATAGTCTTTGCTATGGATAAATTTCGTCCTTATCTTATGGGTGCCAAGGTCATAGTTCACACCGACCATGCGGTGCTCCGGTATCTAATGATGAAGAAGGATTCCAAGGCTAGACTTATGCGGTGGGTGTTGTTGCTTCAGGAGTTTGATTTGGAGATCATTGATAGAAAAGGGTGTGAAAACCAAGTTGCTGACCATCTGTCCCGGTTGGAGGAGCAAGGGACACCTAATGATGGTCTTGAGATTAATGATAGCTTCCCGGATGAACAACTTCTCTCTGTTACTATGCAAGAAATGCCATGGTTCGCGGACATCGCCAACTACATTGTCACCGGTGTTGTCCCAACTGAGCTCTCTTCTAACCAAAGGAAGAAGCTTAGACGGGATAGCATGGATTATTATTGGGATGAACCGTACTTATTCAAGATATGCAATGACGGGGTCATCCGGCGGTGTGTGCCCCAAGAAGATCAATGGTCAATTCTTGAGTCATGCCACTCCTCACCTTATGGTGGCCATCATGGTGGGGCAAGGACCGCTTCAAAAGTGTTAAGTTATGGTTTCTTTTGGCCCACCTAGTACAAGGATGTTAGGGAATTAGTCAAGAGATGTGACGAATGTCAGAGAGCAGGGGGAATTTCGAAGAAAGATGAGATGCCTCTCAATGCCATTCTCGAAGTGGATATTTTTTTATGTATGGGGAATCGATTTTATGGGCCCATTTGTTAGCTCTTGTGGGAACACATACATTCTCGTAGAGGTTGAATATGTTTCAAAATGGGTTGAAGCCGTGTCTCTACCCAATAATGAGGCCCAGAGTGTTGTTGTATTTCTCAAATAGAGCCTTTTTACAAGGTTTGGCACTCCTCGTGCAATCATCAGTGATGGGGGGTCGCATTTTTGTAATAGAGCTTTTGACACTTTGCTTGCAAAGTATGGTGTCAATCACAAAGTGTCCACTCCTTATCATCCTCAAGCGAGTGGCCAAGTTGAAGTCTCAAACAGAGAAATCAAGAATATATTGTCAAATACGGTCAATGCAAATAGGACCGATTGATCAAAGAAGATAGATGACGCTCTATGGGCTTATAGGACTGGTTACAAAACCCCGATTGGTATGTTTTCGTACTGGTTGGTGTTTCGAAAAGCTTTCCATCTACTTGTTGAGTTAGAGAACAAAGCCATGTGCGATTTGAGGAAGATGAATCTTGAATGCGATGTGGCAGTCAATCTTCGTGTGGAGCACCTTAATGAACTTGATGAATTCAGGTTCCATGCCCACTCCAGTTCGTCCTTGTACAAGGACAAAATGAAGTACCTTCATGATAAATATGCTCGTGGCATGGAGTTCAAAGTGGGTGATCTGGTTCTCTTGTTCAACTCCCGGTAACGTCTATTTCCGGGAAAGGTTAAGTCAAAATGGAGTGGACCTTTTGAAGTTGTGTTTGTGACTCCGTTTGGTGCACTTGATCTAAAGAACAAAAGTGGGGAGATTTTCAGAGTTAATGGGCACAGGGTCAAGCACTACCTGGGCAAGATTGATGACATCCACGTGGTGGCACTTCTCCATCTTAAGTGAATTGCGGGTAACCTACGTCGTGTCGCGATGTTAAATCAGGCGCTTCTTGGGAGGCAACCCATGTATATTTCTTTTTGTTTTTCTTTGATTTTCTTTGTAGTATAGGATTTGTTTTTGGAATAACTGGTTGTGGGATGTTGTAGAATTGTTTTGATACAGTGCACAAGACTAAGTTGAAAAAATGAGCTCTCTGAAGTTTGCACTGCGGCCGCAATGCAATTTTGTGCGGCCGCAAAGACCTTAGTGCGGGGGGGGGGGGGGGGGGGGGGGGGGAATTCCAATGCGGTCCGCAATGATATTTCACATGAAAAAGGGCTCTCTGAAGTTTGCCACCGCGGCCGCACTGCGATTTTGTGAGGTCTGCGGTGGACCACTGTGGCCGCACTTCATTTTGCGCGGTCCGCGGTGGGGTAGGTGAAGTGGGTCCCAGACCTATTACTATAAATAAGGCCAGAGGCCCTCATTTTACACTTTACGCTCTTTGAACACTGAACAGTAGGAAAAAACTCACTGTTTCTCCTCCCTTTTCAATTCAACTGCTACATCTCATTCATCTACACTGCATCCTACAACTAGTAAGTTTAATTATGTTTTATTAGTTGTTTAATTTTGTTATTTTCTTATTAATTAGTTGTTTTTCTTCCTCTCTTTTTTTCTCTTCCCTATTCCCTTAATCATGTGTAGGTTTTGTTTACCAGTGCTTGAATTAGGCCTAATTTAGTTAAATACACTGATTAAACACCTAGGGTATCAATAACATGTGAATGTAGACTTAAATTAGGCCAAAAAATTGAAACCCTAGGTTGGGACTTTGTGCGGTCCGCGATGAATTTGTGCGGACCGCGGTGCTTAATATTCATAATAGCTTCAGTTGAAGACCGCAAAGCATTTTGTGCGGTCCGCGGTGCCTTAATGCAGACCGCAATGCATTTTGTGCGGTCCGCGGTAACCATCTTCAGAGATTGGGTAGTCTGAACCCCACCTCTGTGCGGACCGCGGTACATTTTGTGCGGTCCGCGAAACACTTCTTCAGAGAGTGGGTAGTATGAACCCCACCTTAGTGCGTACCGCGATGGGTTTTATGCGGTCTGCGGTGCTTTAATGCGGATCGCAATACAATTTTGTGCAGTCCACGGTGACCTTTTTCAGAGAGTGGGTAGTCTGAACCCCACCTCAATGCGGACCGCGGTGCATTTTGTGCAGTCCGCGGTACCTTTTTTGCGGCCGCACACCATTTTGTGCGGTCCGCCGTTTGCATATCCTGCAAGTTACCTTCAACTGTCTGCAACATTATTCTCACTGATTCATGTGCTGCTTTGATACTAATAAGCTTGACTGAATTTCACTTGCAGAAAATGGTTCAATCAAGGGGTGGAGGTAGGGCTGTGCACGGATCGGATTGGATCGGATTTAGCACATTTCGGATTCGGATTTCGGATTTCGGATTCTAGAAAATGCAATCCGAATCCGATCCGAATTATATCGGATCGGATTCGGATTTTAAAGTTTGGATCGGATCGGATTTCGGATCGTAAATGCCTCAATGTTGTAAACTAATATGTATATTTTCTTTGTAAAAGAGGCAATGCATTAAGAAAAATTCATGTTTATACAATTATGAGAGTACTATGGTGCCAATATAGCTAACTCTAGCAATTGTAAAGGTAATAACTTGGAGGAAGATGTAAAGAAAGTACTGACTATCCGAAATTAAAGTGTAGTATTTATACATTGCCTAATAACTTCGGATTTCGGATCGGATCGGATTAAAATATACCAATCCGAATCCGATCCGAAATCCGAAATTTTTATAAACACAATCCGAAATCCGGTCCAATCCGAAATCCGAAATCCGAAATTGAATGGATCGGTTCGGATTTCGGATATCCAATCCAAATGAACAGCCCTAGGTGGAGGTAGAAAACAACCCGACAAGGGAGAGTCCTCCCGGGGGAAAGTAAAAGGAATGATTAAACTAACTCCCCAAGTCCGAAAAAGTATCAAATAGACAAGAAAGACAATCAGAGCTTTGGATAGAGTTTCTTCCTAGTCGGGAAGTGAGTATGCGCCATACGGGGAAGAATCTGATTCAGGGTCCGTACCGAAGTTTGTTCCTGAATTTCTGGAGAGGTTCACAATGACGAATACACCTCCGGACTCCCCTCCTGCCCAAGCATCAGCACAAAGATCTTCTGAGTCATCTGAGGGCTCAGCTGAGGGGAGTGCCCATGAATATTCTACCTCACCTACAACTTCATTATCGGTGAGCACTCCGAAGAATAAGAAGAAGGGGGTGAACCCCAAGTAGGGGGATTAGAGAGAACTAGAAAACCGGAAGCTTGGGAGGATAGGTTTGTGAGTGAACCTGCCTTTCACAAGTTCCGTGAGTGGTGGCCCGAGAGGAAATTGATACCAGAGAGAAATTTATCACAAGGGACCTTTTGCCCCACAACCCCAATGTGCTAAAACAGTTCAAAGATAGGAAAGGCTGGGACTACTTCAATTGCCAGGTAGTGGAGGCAAATGAGCACCTAGTCAAGGAGTTCTACACAAATGTTGCTTATGTCAAAAAGGACTCCAAAATGACTAAGGTGCGGAATCTGACCGTGATGTTCGATGGAAAATCTATCAATCATTACCTTAACTTAGATGAGGAGGATGAGACACTGTACTTGGAAAAGTTAAACTTGGGGGAGGATGCCCGTCCATGGTTAGCAGAGCATTTGGCAATCCCGGGCACCACTCTAGAATGGTTACAAGCAGGGGTAAAATTATGAGGCGCACCCTGAACTTTGAAGCAAAAGGGTGGGAGACATTTGTGTGTAGAAGGCTAGACCCACCACTCACGACAACTCCCTTCCTCTCAGTCGAGCTGTACTTGTGTCCTCGATAATGGCAGGGTTCCCGATCAACGTCGGGAATATGATGTCTAGGGTGATTACTAGGGTGGTCAACGAAGGTGATAGATCCTACCCCTTCCCAAATTTCTTGACTATGCATTTCGAGGATCAAGGGGTATAGGGTAGGAAGTTTGATGTGAAGGTAAAGCCCAGAGCTCCTTTCTCCTGGTATAACCTACAGGGTGATGACAACCCCAAGAGCAAGAACTTCAAAGGAAAATCCATTGTTCCCATTGTTTCAAATGGCCAGTCTGAAGAATCAGTGGTAGCAGTGGCCCCTACTCAGCCTACCTCAGCCACCCCAGACATTGCTCCAGGACCCTCAACTTCTGCAGCCCCAGCCATTCCCACATCTGCTGCTTACCCACTGACTGCCCACCGATTGAGCCAGACCCTCGCCAGTATCAACAACTGGATGTAGGAAGCTACTTCTAAGCTGTTTGTTCTTTCTACATCGGTGGCATCCCAATCTACACATCCACCGCCACAGGTCCCACAGTCAGTAGAGGACACTCTCAAGGAGCTTCTAGTCAACCAGAAGAAAATCCTAGAGAACCAAAAGTTGATCCTGGATGTTGTTGGCACTCATGGAAAGGCACTGAAGTATCTTATAAAAGAGACAAAGAAGCTGAGAAAGACTCGTACCTCCAAGGAGTCAGTGAAGAAGTTGAGAGAGGAGGTAGATAAGATGAAGGCGGAACACTTGCCCTTGGACCTGTTATTGCATGATCCAGTACCAGCAATCCAGCTTGAGCAAGAGAAGGAGATAGAGAGGCCACTAAAGCGGAAGAGGATGATGCCCCGCACTGTTGATGATGTCATTGAGTTGGCGGACCCGCAGGGAGAGTCCTCTACCTAGCCCCAGATGCTAGTTCAGGAGTAGCCCCAGAGTCTGACACAGTCCCAGGTCCCAGAGGAGACACAAGTTGCTGGGAGCAGTTCACAGGTTCGCGAGCAGTCCACAGACCCATGGACCCATACTCAAGATCCTATGCAGACAGAGGTCCATTATGGAGTTTCTCTTTACTCTTTTTTATTTATTTATTTTTGAGCTATTTTTGGTCAGTTCATTGAGGACAATGCTAGCTTTCATTTGAGGGGGTATCCCTATCTGGATGATTGTATATATTTGACATTAGTTCCTTTTTATTATGCTTTCTTTTTGCTTTCGGTATGTATATAATTTTACACTTCTAGTTTACTTTTCGTATTTTCGTCGGTCTGTATATAAAGTTACTTTCTCATGTATATATTCATCCCCCCTTTTGTATATTGATACGCTCAATTTACACCTTAAAAGAGTACAAGCGATTGTTGTCAAATATAGTAACCCAACAAGGTTGGGGTCGAATCCCACAGAGAACAATATGAGGGCGATTAGGAATGCTAGAGAGTTATCACTTATCGCGCAATGCCAAATAATTAAGATTTTGGGTTTTTGATAATTGTTTATAGCTAAATGCGAAAATATAAACTAACCTAGAAAGCGAGTAAAATGATCAATGGCAACAAGAATGAATGCATCGGGAATTACACTCAAGTAACAATCCAATGTATTTCACGATTTTACAAATATGAGTGAGTTATGTTAATTAGCCACGGATAATATTTCTTAATTAGCTTTTCCGAAAGACTAACAAGACTCCCTAAATGAATTCTTCCTAGCCCAATTATGAGATTAAGCACTTCCGGGTTGGCTACAAGTAGTTCAATCCTATCCCTAGGTAGAATCTATAAAATGAGGGTTAAATCCTCAAGTTCTTGTTAATTAATTTTTTCCAACCCCAAATAATCTTTTTCAAAATTAATTCGGAGTTAATGGGAAAGTCCAAGGGTTAGCTAATCCCTTTGGAAATATTAAAGAACAAGAATAATTAAAATAACAAACACTCACTTCATAAATATAATAAAATCATTCAATACATAAGCACTACAAGGTATTTAATCCACACTTTCAATATGAATATTCCCATAAACAAAATTCAAGTGTTGGAAAAAATACTACACACTTAGATATTCAATACAAACAAGGAAATGAAGAAATAAACATAAATAGGTAAGAAATCCTTAACCAAAATGACGAAATCTTCAAGACCCAAGTGTGTGTGCAAAGCCCTAGCTTCAAGACTTGTTCTTCTCTCTCCAAAAATAGATTTACAAAACCAAAGATATGTCCAAAAATACAGAAAATATCTGTTGGGTCGAGTATATAAGAGGTTTGGGGATTAAAACGTGAAATTACAAAACTGCCCATGACTGCCCAGAAAATACTACTATGCGAGCGCACCTAATAGCCTGCGTTCGCAGAGGTTTGACTTTCCAACAGATAGTTATGAATCTGATTTTGATAGACTCGAAGCATTTGGGAGCCGATTCGAGGGGCAAGAGCATTGCAGAGTAGATTTTGGACTGTTTTGAGGTAAGTAACGATTGTAACTCTAAATCTGAGGGTATGAAACTCCGGTATTTTACATTATTTTGGTAAATGAGGTGGCGCACATGCTAGGTGATGAGCGTGTGGGCGTGCACCTATAGGTATTGTGACTTGGTCCGTCTCGTAGTGACTATTAAGTCGCGTATTTGATTTGATACCTTACGATATCCTGTATTTTAGAACTTATTACTTGTTTATGGGTTGTAAGTTATGTTTGGGGCCTTGTGCCGACCTGTTTAGACTTTCAGAAGTACTTTTACACTATACTCACACTATACTGATAGAACATTTGCGAACTCAGTCATGTTTTCTACTCATGGTTATTTTCACTGTTATTGCGTTATTTTGAAACTCTGAGAGGTATTTTGGGGCTGAGTCCCGTGAGTTCAGATGAGATGCCCGAGTGACTTGTGAGGATGACTGAGTGAGGTCGAGAGCTGAACATGTGAGGATAGTTATGGATCGGACTGCACGGCGCAGCAATATATACTATATATTATATGGATCAGGATGCACGCCGCAGCAATATACATTATATATGGATCGGGCTACACGCTGTAGCATATATATATATATATATATATATATATATTTGATCGAGCTGCACACCGCAGCAACATAGTGCTTGGGTTGTAGGAGCCTCTCCGGAGTCTGTACACCCCAGTGAGCACAGTCGACTATTATATAGATCGGGTTGCACGCCGCAGCGTATATTATATGGATCGGGTTGCGCACCGCAGTAATATATGTATATATATTATATTGGATCGGCGCGCCGCAACAGTTGAGTGGATATCTGGTACTTGTAGAGTGAGAGTGCTTAGTGAAAGTATGACATACTGATAGTGGAAATATGAGTGACTGAGATACCTTGATTTGAGTGATGTTGGGCCTGAAAGGCGGATACATTGTGAATTTTACTGTTTTCTCACTCTTCTTTATACTGAGTTTTACTAACAAAAGTGGAACTGCTGTTTTTACAAAAATATGATTTTACAAATGCTCGTCACTGCACTCAAGTTTTTAGTTACTTTGGTTACTTACTGAGTTGGCGTACTCACGTTACTCCCTGCACCCCTGTGTGCAGATCCAGGTACAGGACCATCTCGCTCGTGTCTTCTGACGTGCTTGGATTTCAGCTCGAGGATCGAGGTAGCTGCTGAGCGTCCACAACTGACCTCCTTTCCTTCATATTCCTATATATTGATGTCTCTTTTGGACTTGTATTAGTGACAGAGTTATATTTTGATACATTGTATTATCATCCTAGATGCTCATGACAGTTGACTCCCGAGGTCTAGGGGCGGTTTTGATTGCTTGCTTTTATTATGATTTCTGTTGAGATTATCTAAACATCGGATCTTTATCAGTTTATGAGTTGCATTTCTATAAAACAGACAAAGGTTATTTTCATTGTGTTAAAGGGCTAGCCTAGTTTCACGTTAGGCGTCATCACGGCCTTTATTGATTTGGGTCGTGACATTGTGTTAATTAGTTTAGTTTAGTTTAGTTTATATTAAAATTGTTAATTTGTGTTATACTCAAAACTTTAATTTGGTGTAAAATATCTTTGTCTTTAACAATTTGTATAAATTAGTTTAGTTTTATTAATTTCTTTCCGTGTCTGTTGTTTGTAACAATTTTGTATGTTAATTTCTTAGAGTTATAGTACGATTTTAAGTAGGTTAAATAATTTTTGGTTTAATTTTTCAATTTTCTGAAAACATTGTTAATTTATATAGATAAATTTTTAAAAAGAAATAAAAGGGCAAAATTTTCTTTGTTATTGAAGTGATCTGATCAACAAAAATGAGCATTGCGCAATTCCGTTTACCGCTTCACTTATACAATTGACTTCCGTGATTTTTTATTGAACCCGCTTGTATAAAATTCTGAGTCCGCCACGGCAGGAGAGCCTTGATGATCTGATCATTCATTTTCCCTACTAGACTTTGTCTACTTCTATGGAAACTCAGTTTTACGTTTCTGTTTTCTTTCCCTTTTTTCCTTAAGAAACTAAAGAATCTCATTCATGTGAAAGTAACAATCTGTAGGTGTTGATTTGCATTTGATTTGTATATCTGAGTTAATAGAGACAAGTCCGTATTAGTTAGAATGTAATTTTCACCCAAATATGATCCAAACATAACGAATGGAGTGCACTCTATCTGTTATCATTTAAGAGTTTCTCTGATCAATAATCAAAAGTTTTATATTTGAAGCGAATTATCAAGAAGCTACTCGAGTTTTAACATGATTGGCTTACCCAGAACTCTAACGATCACAACGCCTCTACTTCGAAGGTACGTTAAGCAAACAAGTTTTCTCGATGTACTGCCTTTTTGCACTATCTCGCTCTGCACATAGCCTCAAGGATCGAGTTCATCTAAAGCCAGTATTATTTATGTGAGGCATAAATTTACGTATATAAATATTCTAAAATTGCAAAAAAATAATAGGTTTGAACCCATAATTTTAACAATATAATGAGTTTAATGCTAAGAACCTTAAAGGTTGAACGCATATAGCTTAAATCCTGAATGTGTCTATGCATAAACCTGAAACCAGGAAAAAAAAAATACGAAACCGCCAAGAGTCAAAACTGTTATGGCCACAGGCAGGCAAAAATAATACGGGCTAGCCAGTTTTCGGACATGTCATTCAAAAATAGTTAGCGTTTGCAAAATCATTGAAAAATAACTATTATTTTGCTGCAACACGGAAAGTTCCAACATAATATACTGGAGATCAGTGCATCTGTGTATGAACTTTTAACATATTATGCTGGAACTCCAACACGCGGAAAGTTCCAGCATAATATACTGGAGATTCGAGCACCTGTGTATGAACTTCCAGCTATTTTTGAATTTCTCCCAACAGGCCGAGGTCAGCCCAAGTCCATGTTAGACTATTCCCGAGCTACATATGGCCCAGTCGTAAATATGGACAAACCTACAAGGAGCCCAAAACATTAAGCTCACAGGGCCGATTGATATTCTCAATAGGCAATGGAATATATTGATGATAAATGGGGCAGGCATAATTGGATTATACAGTAACTGAATATTTACTTTCCTAGCCAGTATACATAGTTATACATATATTATACATAAATCATATATACATTATACATCCGTCGTCTATTTTTAGTTTAAGAGATTAGGTAGGCGACTATTTGAGTTAACTCTTCTCTAAAGCCTTTAAACGCAGGCCCATTAAGGGCAAGCACATAGATGGAAGAGCCTTCTAGGTTGTGTTCAACCCAACATTTAGGCCCAATGTAATTCACAGAAGCCCATTATTGTGCATAAGCCATAAGGCCCATAGAATTGCAATTCTTTATGATCTCTATGAAAGAAATTAAAATTACAATTTTATTCAACATGCAATATAATTATGAAAAACTGAAAATCATTCAATATTTTGTGTCGAAGGTTTGTGCTTTACATAATGGTATAGATAATATATAATTTTGTTATCAAGGATTAATTTTTTAAAGATTTGACCGAACAAATTCAATCAAATTTATATATCTCATTATTAATACATTTACCTATCTTGTTGGTTCTGATTTATCTTTTTCGCGCGCATTCATTCGATTTGTTATTCATGTTTATTACATTCTTAATTTTCAAATTTAACTCGATTTTTTTAAATAACTATTTCTGTTGGATCATGAAAAGAAATATTTGAAGAATAATTATAGAATACTAGAAAACTAAGTAAAATAAGCGAAATTTAGAGGGTGATAATTAATAAACTCTTCTTGATGATCTTCCAAATGGTAAGACAACCTTCCTATTTATAGGAAGAAAAATATTTGGTCACCAAGTAACTAGTTAGATCTTAACTAAATTAGTCCTATACTAATTAGGTTGCCTTCTAGTTACTAGTTACATTGGTCTCCAACCAAAACTTGCTCTCCAAGTATAATATAATACATATTTTATAATACATGAACATTCATTCATAATATTATTTGTAACACTCCACCCTTGAATGTTGTGACCCGACCGTAACTTCAAACAATAATAAAAATTTAACATGTTGTGAATCGCGGGTGCGTTTCACGTGGCGCGATTCGCAATCTGTACAAAACCATAGTTCCAAATTCGGGTATGCATTTCATGTAACCCGACCATAACTTCGATTAATAATAAAAATAAATATGTCGTAAACTGCGGGTGCGTTTCATGTGGCGCAGTTTGCAACGTATACCAAAACGACAAGTGTACGACATCGTGACTTGTTCAAGAAATAATTCCATAAATACTAAAAGCGGTTAAACGCTAAAAATGCACAATAGGTTTAAAACATATAATTAATCATATAATTAGGTCAACTAATAATAGTTGAGCGACCGTGTTAAAACCACGGAACCCGGGAATGCCTAATACCTTCTCTCGGGTTAACAGAATTCCTTACCCGGTCTGCTGTGTTCGCAGACCATAAATAAGAGTCAATTTTCCTCGATTTGGGATTTAACATAAACCGGTGACTTGGGACAACATAAATTATCCCAAGTGGAGACTCTGAATCAATAAATAATCCATTTCGATTAATGTCACTTCAATTAAAAAAACTCTCTATCCCCTTCGAAAAAAAGAGGTGTGACAGCTCCTTTTTCCACGTTCACGTTCACGTTCACGTTCACATCCACATCCACATTCATCGCACTGTTGGGCTGAAACGCTACCGGACTCTCGACTAGAAACCTCGGTTGGGATCTCCTGGACGCCCCTCTTCCGCTTAGATCTAAGCACCCAAGGCCTAAAGCTCAAAGAATTATTTTTGTTCTTTTTGCTCAATTGGCAGGACCTTCCTTTACCAAACAAAGGAATTTTTAAATCAGAACAGGGATGAGCGACGTTGGAGCTCACATAGCTTTTCTAGGTGTTTGTTTATTTTTCTAGCTTATCTTTTCTCATTTTTCCGTTTCTTTTTCTTTTGTTTGTGTGCTTCACTTTTCTTTTTTGTGGTGTGTGGTTGCAGATGAGAGTTGTCACGGCCCAAAATCTAAACCATGGTCCTGATTGCGCCTATCGTGTTACAAGACAAGCCAAAATATCACTACTAACTGACTTGAAGAATTTAAAAAAAACATTTTCAACATTTAAATTTCTCATAAACTAAATCAACTCTAAATATAAGTAATATAAACTACAGAAACGAGTCCCAAACATCGGGATGTCGCTAAGTCATGAGCGTCTAAAACTATGAACTAAGATATAGTATTGTCTAAAAGAATAAATGATAAAAGGAGTAACAAGGTCCTGCGAGCGCTGGCAGCTACCTTACAGTCTCCAACGATAGCCGACCTGACTCAACGATCGCCGCGTTCTAACTCACCTGGATCTGCACATAAAGTGTAGGGTGTAGTATGAGTATAACCGACTCAGTAGTAACAGAAATAACTAAGGAACTGAATAGTAATGACGTGCTAAAAAAAATAGTCCAATTATTTATTTTTACAATTTACAATAAACAGAAGTAAACAAGTAAATTGCATAAACCAGCAAATACTACAAAGAAATTAACAGGTAAATGCAGCAACAACAAAAGTAAATGCAACCTCACAACTATGTCACTCCATCACTCATCACTCACACTCAGCACTCAACACTCAACACTCAACTCAATACACTCAACACTTTGCGCTCACTTGGGTGTATGTACAGACTCCGGAGGGGCTCCCAAATCCCAAGCGCTAAGCACGGACAACTCACGTGCTATCATATCAATACCTGGATCTGCACGGTCAACTCACGTGCTACGCGGACAACTCACGCGCTATGGTATAAATACCTGGACCCGCAAGGTCAACTCACGTGCTACGCGGACAACTCACGCGTTATGATATTAATATCCTCACAACCATACCCTCGGCCTTACTCAATCATGTACCTCACTAGCCTCGCCATCATCAATAAATAAGGGGACAGAACCCACATCAAGTATCACAACATATTAGCAAATAATAGAGACTGAGTTAAATATGTACAATAATTTCTATGACTGAGTACAAATAATGTGAGCATGAATAAAGCCTAAGCATGATCTCTAACATGAAGGCAGACAAGTTCAACAACTAGTAACTACGTAAACACAGATGATGGCCATAAGAACTCACGGGACGGACCAAGTCTCCATCTCTCGAGGTATACACCCACATGCCCGTCACCTAGTGTGGGTATCACCTCCAAACAGTCACACGATATCAAATTCTCCGGGTTTATACCCTCAAAGCCAGAGTTAAAACTGTTACTTACCTCTACAGCGCAAAATCCTAGTTTGGGATGCCCTCGTCTCTGTATTCGATCTCCAAAAGCTCCAGATCTAACCATAATCAGATTAGTACCATCAACATAGGCTAATGAATCGAATTCAACAATAAAAACTACAAAATATGCCAAAAATCCGAAATCAACCAAAACCCGACCCCCGAGCTCACGTCTCGAATTCAGTCAAAAATGACAAAATAAATACCCTCATCCTCTACCGAGTCTAACAATATAAAATTTATCAAAATCGGACTCCGTTTGGTCCCTCAACTCCCTACCTAAAACTCTCCAAAACTCAAGCCCTAACTCCATCAATTTCACCTTGACTCATCAATCAAATCCCAAAAACGAAGATAGATTCATGAAATATAACCAAAACCGAGAAAAGAACACTTACACAAATCCCTATGGTGAAAATCGCCTCCAAAATCGCCCAAATACGAGCTCCCCAACTCAAAATAAGACCGAATGAACAAACCCTAGTTTTATATATTTTTCTGCCAGCTACTCTGCCTCGTTTCTCATAACAAACGATCTCGAAACTCGCTTTTTATGCCTCCAATGGATTCCTTGTGATAATCTAGTCAAGTTAGGCTTTTGAATCACTCAATTTGACCTTATAATGAAGAAGATATATAGGTTTTAATATTTGCAAATAGTGCAGATTTTTAAATACGCCGTCAGTGACAATCTCATAATTACTATGAAAAATCTAGCAACCTAATTCTTAGTAAAATTACCATAAAATCCTCATACAATGTCCAAATTCAACGATTATTTTTGCTACGGGTCCGTAATTACGATACGGATTTAATGCTTCAATCAAAACAGTAATCAGAGCTCATTTGTTCAATATGATATCATTTATGCTTGAAGAAACGACGTGGAAACATAAGAAAAACAAGCACAACGCAGCCCAAACCTATCCAAAACACACTCGAGGCCCTCGAGACCTCAACCAATAATTCAAACAAGTCATATATCACAACTCGAACTTAGTCGAAACTTCGAAACACTCAAAACAATACCAAAACACCATATCAACATCAGATTCAAGCCTAAGAACTTCTAAACTTCCAAAATTCGTCAACGACACCGAAACCTATCAAACCACGTCTGAATAACCTCAAATTGAACACATGTCACAAATGACACTACGAACCTATTCCAACTTCCGGAATTCGATACCTAATTTTTCACTGCCGACCAAAATCGCCAAATTTCTTACTTTCGTCAATTCAAACCTAATTCTACCACGGACCTCTAAATTACATTCCGTACACACTCCTAAGTCTAAAATCACCGAATGAAGCTAACTGAATCATCAAAAAGCCAAATTCGAATTTGTTTACTCATAAGTCAACTTCCGGTTAACTTTTCTAACTTAGCTTTCTAACAAAGATACTAATTGTTCATTTCACTCCAAAACTATTTCGAACCCAAACCTACCAACTCGATACAACTCATCACAGTTGAATAACACACAAATAAGCAAAAATAGAGAAAATGGGACTATAACTCTCAGAACAACTGGCTGGGTCGTTACAAGAGCTCTTTTACTTTTGTGGATGCTCGTTCTCTCTTCTGAAACAGAGTAACGATGGAGATTATTTTTCAGGGGTGTGTGCGGCTGAAGTGGAGAATTAGACGGCAAGCTTTTTTCTTTTAATTGGATTCAAAGATGGTCATCTTTCTTAGGGTGGATAGCTGTCGTTCTAGCCTTAGGAATTAGGTTCTGTTCTCCCTTTTTTTGCTTTTACTTATATTTTTATATTGTGGGTAGATAGGATATGGATTATTGGATGAAAATAGATCAATGGCTATGATTAAGGGGGGTTTTATGGGTGAAAAAAGGATTTGGGCTAAAAGAGATCGTGAAGAATGGGCCTTTGTCTTGTTCGGGCACTAAAATCCGAAAATGAGCTCCCAATTGGCCAAATTCAATTCATTCCCATTGAACAAAAATAAAAATAAAAAATAATAATAATAATAATAAAAATACTACCAAAATATACTACTTGTCACACCTTCTTTTTTCACCCCCCGGGTAATAAAGGGTAAAGGGGTAATAAGAGAGTTTTTCCAATTAAAGTGGCATTATTCGGATTTGGGAATTATTTTAGTTTTCAGCGTCGCCACCCGGATTTTTGACGATGTTCCGGGACACCGTTTATTGAAATCCCAAACCGAGAAAAATTAGACTCTGTTTGTTGTCTGCGACCAGAAATCCGAGTAAGGGATTCTTTTAACCCGGGAGAAGGTGTTAGGCATTCCCGAGTCCCGTGGTTCTAGCACGGTCGCTTAACTATTAATATTTTGGCCTAAATTATCTAATTTTTTTTATAGATATTTTATCCTATTGTGAATTTAGCCCTTTAACTTTTAACCGCTTTTAGTGTTCATAGATTTATCTTAAAACAAGTCACGATGGCGTGCACTTGTTTGTTTTTGGACACATTGTAACTACGCCACATGAAATGCACCCGCAATTACAATATGTAATTTTTATTATTGTTTTAAGTTAGAGTCGGGGACATGAGTTGCCACACGCGAGTGTGGATTATATAGTCATGAATATGGTCATGACGATTTAAAAATGCATATTTGAAGCGATACTCAATTATTCTCTAAGTTTGGGAATTTTTATCTAAAAGAGGTATTTTCTAACTTACGGAATATGTATATAAACCAATTCAGATATTTATGGATGTATCCTAGAATAAGTCACGATAGCGTGCACTTGTTATTTTTGGACACATCGCAACCGCGTCACATGAAATGCACCCACGATTGCTACGTGTGACTTTATTATTGTTTGAAGTAAGAGTCGGGGGCACGAGTTGCCACACCCGAATGTAGATTATGGTTATTTGAAGTATTATTTGATTACTTACTAAATTTCAAACTAAAAGAAGTATTTTTCAACCTAGAGGATATGTAAAAGGTCGCCTGAGATTAAGTTCACTAATCTAAAAGACGAACATTTGGGCTATGGCCATATTTTAGCCCAATTTGTCATTTAACCCTTTTGGCCAAATCCTAATTTAGGCTAATTTTGCAAGAGGGTGAAGTTACTGATTCCATACGAATTTATTTCCCTCATGGCATGTCGATAATTATGCATAAAGGCTCACCAAGACCTTAAACAGTCTTCATTCTTTAGTTTGACAGGGGGGAGGGGTGGTATGTCAACATGATACACATCGTTCATATATATGTATATACTTATCGGAAACATACAGTCTTCATTCTTTAGTTTGACGAGGGGGGGGG